>QRFB01000363.1:0-31698 GCA_008931105.1 Oenanthe javanica
ACTTGTTTGACTTGTAAACCAAGAAAATAGGTAAGTTCTCCCATCATGCTCATTTCATATTTATTATGCATCAACTTAGCAAACTTTTGACAAAGTTTTTCATTAGTTGAGCCAAATATAATATCATCTACATAGATTTGAACAAGTATGCTAGAACCATTGACATTTCTATGAAAGAGAGTTTTATCAACAGTACCTCTTGTAAAATGATTCTTAATTAAGAATTTAGACAGTGTGTCATACCAGGCTCTAGGTGCTTGCTTTAAACCATATAGTGCTTTGAGAAGATAGTATACAAATCCAGGATGAACAGGATCAATAAAACCAGGAGGTTGTTCTACATATACTTCTTCTTCTAGTTCTCCATTGAGAAAAGCACTTTTCACATCCATCTGATACACCTTGAAATTAGCATGAGCAGCATATGCTAGAAAGATTCTGATTGCTTCCAACCTTGCAACTGGTGCAAATGTTTCATCAAAATCAATACCTTCTTCTTATGAATAGCCCTTTGCCACTAATCTTGCTTTATTTCTTGTCACAGTACCAGATTCATCCATTTTCTTTCTGAACACCCATTTTGTACCAATGACAGACTTGTCCTTTGGTTTGGGTACCAGCTTCCATACCTTGTTTCTTTCAAACTGATTCAACTCCTCTTGCATAGCAATTATCCANTTGTAATGGTAAATTTGACCTTGAAGATGATGCTTCATGATCATTGGTATTGTTATGATCATTGTGATGTGATTGGTCATTTAAAAACCCTCCCCCTGAGATGGACACTCTACTTGAAGATTGTTGAGCAGAGTTGTTATCCATCAAATGATTATCAATTGATGTATTATCAGTCGATTGATGATTGTCAACTGATAAGTTATCTGTTGATGCATTGACATCAATTGATGNGATGTATTATCAGTCGATTGGTGATTATCAACTGATAAGTTTTCTGTTGATGCATTGACATCAATTGATGGGGAGCTTCTAGGAACTTGTATTTTTGAAATTTCCACATCCTCGTCACTATCTTCATTATTTCTTATAAATTCATTTTCAAAATGCAATAGGTCATGAAATCCTTCATCAAACAACCCTTGAATCTTTTTATCATCAAAGACTACATGCATAGATTCCATAACAATGTGTAATCTAAGATTGTAGACTCTGTATGCTTTGGTTGTTATTCCATATCCAACAAATATAGCTTCATCAGCTTTGGCTTCAAATTTTCCTAGATTTTCACCTTGATTTCTCAGTACAAAGCATTTGCAGCCAAAGACATGGAGGAAGTTAACAGTTGGATTCTTGTCTTTCTTCATCAACTGATATGGTGTCTTGCCTTGAGTTTGATTGACAATGGAAATATTTTGAATGTAGCAAGCAGTATTAATTGCTTCTGCCCAGAAATATGTAGGAAGTTTTGCTTCTTCTAACATAGTTCTAGCAGCTTCAATCAAGGTCCTATTTTTCCTTTCAACTACTCCATTTTGCTGTGGAGTTCTTGGAGCAGAGAAATGATGAGTGATACCTTTTTCTTCACAGAATTCTCTCATGGTTGAATTCTTGAATTCAGTACCATTGTCACTTCTAAATTTCTTGACCTTCCATTCAGTGCCATTGTCAACATTCTTCACATGATTGATAATTAATTTGCTTGCTTCATCCTTAGAATGTAAGAAATATACCCATGAAAATCTTGTGAAGTCATCCACAATTACTAAGGCATATTTCTTTTTGGCAATTGACATGATGTTGACTAGACCAAATAAGTCCATGTGCAGTAGCTCTAAAGGCTTATCAATTGATGATTCAGACTTTGACTTGAATGATGCTTTCCTTTGTTTTCCCTTTTGACAGGCATCACAAAGTCCATCCTTGGTGAATTCCATCTGTGGAATGCCTCTAACCAGATTCTTTCTAACCAATAAATTCATGGCTTTGAAATTCAAGTGGGCTAGTTTCTTGTGCCAAATCCAACTTTCATCTGTATTGGCTTTGCATAGAAGACATGTCATTGCATCTGCCTTTACAGAGAGAAAATCAGCCACATGGACATTTCCTTTTCTTTCACCAGTTAATAGAATTTCACCATTTTCTTTGTTGGCTATAATGCATGATCCAGTTGAGAACCACACACCATTTCCATTATCACACAGTTGACTAATGATGAGCAAATTGTGCTTCAATCCATCAACTAGTGCTACAGGTTCAATGATAACATTATCTTTTGCAATTGAGCCATATCCCAGAGTAAAACCTTTGCTGTTATCTCCAAAAGTAACTCNCATATCCCAGAGTAAAGCCTTTGTTGTTATCTCCAAAAGTAACTCATGGGCCAGCCTTTTCCACAAACCTTGTAAGCAGGGACAAATCTCCAGTCATGTGCCTAGAACATCCACTATCCAGATACCAGAGATTTCTTTTCCTGTTTCCCTGCACACAATTAAAACAATCAAGTTGCTTTTGGTACCCAAGATGCCTTGGGTCCTTTCTTATTAGTTACAGCCTGAGCCTTGGTTGCCAACTTTGGTTCCTTTTATTTTGGTGGGTTTAAATCCACTTTAACTCTTGGAGTTGGCTTTTGGGGCTCAGACACCTTGGAACTCATGGCAGAATCTTCATGCATTTCATTATATACATTAGGCATTTTCCAAGGCATACCAGGCATGTTCATATTAGCATATGCAAAGAATAGATTATACATGAATGAAAATTGTGCATAAGGCATATGAACATTAGGTGCAACTAAATTAGAAGACATGGCATTCATGAGCATAGGATTGGTAAGCATGGCATTTGCAAACATAACATGTGTGTTTGAATCATTTGAGTCCTTTTCTTTCTTGTATTGCATAGACAAATGATTTACACTACCACATTAGCACACACCTTTCTTGATGCATACATATCAGGAGTATAATTATTGTGCTTATTTATACCCACTTTTCCATTCATATTCTTTTTCCTTTTCTCAAACTTAGGTTGGATAATTTCCACAAGTGCTATCTTTTCTAATTTTGCTTTCAATTATTTCTTGGATAAGCTACCTATGTTGATCTTCTCAACCTCAGCCTCAATTTGATTTTTGGTTTCCTTAACAAACTTGATAGGAGTACTAAATTTGTTCTTCTTATTAGCCATTGATGATTTACTTGTCGATGGATGCTTATCAGTTGATTCAGCATCAATCGATTGATAATCCTTATCAGTTGATGAAGGATTAGCAGTCGATTGATCTTTATCCATTGAAGTATCANAATCGATTGATAATCCTTATCAGTTAATGAGGGATTAGCAGTCGATTGATCTGTATCCATTGAAGTATCAGCCAATGGCTTGCCTGTTGATTTAGGGGATTCTCCTAGGATATCTAATCCCTGAACATCAATAATTTGTTTGGCAGTTTTAGCAAACCTATTCCATTTGTTAATGGTTTCAATTTCTTCAGCCAATTGTTCTTTCAACAATTCTTCTCTTTTCAAACTGTTTACTAGTTCATTCCTAGCATCCTTTCTTTCCTGCTTAAATCTNCTTCTCTTTTCAAACTGTTCACTAGTTCATTTCTAGCATCCTTACTTTCCTGCTTGAATCTATCTAAACAAACAAGTTCATTTTCAAGAAAAATATTCCTCTCAGTTAGGACATCAATGGTGTTCTTCAACTTGAGGTTTTCTTTGTTTAGAGATTTTAAAGTGACATGCAAATTGTACAATTCATTTGACATTTCATTAATGGTACTATTGCATTCATCAGTTGTTAGTTCAGAAAAGTTGGTAGCTAGTACCTGATTTGATGATGAACTAGCTTCTTCATCTTCATGGTTGGCCATTAAAGCTAGATTGATGAACTCTTCAGAATCACTGTCCTCAGCAGCCCAGTCCTTCTCATCAGTTACAAAAGCATTTTCTTTTTATTTTAAAAGGTCAAAGTATTTCTTTTTATAATCAATATCATTATATGACTTTACCTTTTCTTGTTTTAGCTTTCTACACTCATTTGAGAAATGACCAGTCAATCCACAGTTAAAGCACTTGAATTTAGATCTATCAACCAAATTTTTATTTTGATTGTTACTTCTAAATTGGGATCCAGGCCTTTGAGCATATGGATTCCTCTTGAACTTTAGCTTAGAAAACTTTCTTGACAAAAATGCAAGATGCTCATCAATCTCATCCAAATCATCCTGAGAGCATGTTTCATTATCCTCACACTTGCCCTTTCCTTTTCCTCTAAATGATTCTTCAACAGCATCACTAGCCACCATGACAGAATCTTCTACACAGCCACTTTCCTTCTTCTCTTCACTTCCCTTGACTATCAAAGCCACAATTTTCTCCTTTCTTTGACTCTTCTCAATCTCCTCATCTTGTTGGATTTCCAACTCATATGTCTTGAGGATACCATAAAGTTTCTTAAGAGTATAATCCTTGAAGTCCTGAGATTGTCTAATGGAAACAGTCATTGGTTTCCATTCCTGGAAGTGATCTAAGAAATTTTAGATTTGTGTCCTTAGTTGCATAAACCCTACCATATAGCTTCAGTCCATTTAGCAACTTCTGAAATCTGCTATAGGTGTCATTGATAGAATCTTCACTCTTGAAATGGAATGATTCATATTTTTGAATCAAGAGTTGCATCTTGTTTTTCCTAGCTTGTTCAGTCCCTTCAAATAGAGTTTGAAGAGTATCCCATACTTCTTTTGATGAAGTATAGTTTATTACATTATCAAACATATCTTTGTCTAGACCATTAAACAAAATGTTCATGGCCTTCTTGTCATTAAGAACTTCTTTTTCATCCTCTTTTGTGAACTCAGTGATGAGTTTTGGAACAAGTTTGTCAAGTGCAGGAGTTCCATCAGGGTTTACACCTGTGACTATCTTCATGGGAACATGAGGTGACTATCTTCATGGGAACATGAGGACCCTTTTCTATACAGTTAACATAGGAAGGATCAAGAGAAAGTAGATGCAGATGCATTTTAACCTTCCATGAAAAATATTCATCTTTCTCTAAAATTGGAATCTTCACACCTGAATCCTTTTGGCCCATATTGACTGTTCTTGATCTTTAAACTTTTTGTATATTGAAAGCTTGCTCTGATATCAATTGTTATTTCCCAGAACAATGCCAATATTTGTAGAAGGGGGGTTGAATACAAATATTAAAACTTTTTGTGTGTTCTAATATTTGTTCTTGATGNAAGCTTGCTCTGATATCAATTGTTATTTCCCAGAACAATGCCAATATTTGTAGAAGGGGGGTTGAATACAAATATTAAAACTTTTTTTCTTTTAATATTTGTTGCTTGATGTTTGAGTAAATTAGAGAAAGTAGGTTTGAACAACTTAAGACTGAAAAATAAAATATGAACAAAGAGATTTAAAATTACTAATGGATTGGTTTTTCCATTAGTGTATGTTTTTGCTTAATGTTCCTAGGTTAAAAGAAACCTAGCTTCGTTTTTACAATGTTAGAAAATACATCAACTGATCTTACAGAGTGCTCAACAGCTGATCAGTTGATTAAGAAATATTGTCTAACTTGTCTATCTTCTAACAATGCTACCACACTTATTTATATTCCACAAGTGTGCTTTTTACAATTCCTATTCTAGGATTGTTTCTACCTACCTTCCTTTTACCTTTTTCTATTTTACAAAAAGGTTTGAAAGACAGCTTCTGATTNTACTGATTGAGTCTTCACAACCATCCTATACTGTCTTCCATAGGTGTGCTTTTGTCCTCTAGATCTATAACTGATTGTCTTTGTGTGTTGTCACAATCAATTGATAATTTGTTGTTAAGCATATCAATTGATCTTTTCTTTTATCCATCAACTGATATTCTTCTTCGATTGATCTTTATATCCATCAATTGATAATTGATGTCTTATCGATTGATAGATGTTATCAATCGATATATCAGTCGATGGGTCTTCACATCAGTTGATGGTCTTCAATGCTTGACTTGGCTTCTTCGATTGATCCTTCATCCATCGATGCTTCAATATCAATTGATCATCCTTCACTTGTGCAATTTCCTGTCTTCACATAATTATAATTTGACAATCTAAGTTATACATCAGTTGATGATCTATATCAATCGACTCTAACATCAATTGATAAGTATAATATCAATTGATTTACACCTTATCGATTGAAATAGACTAAGTACACCTATGCTACAATCCAAATTATCAGTTGATTCATNATCATCCTTCACTTGTATATTTTCCTGTCTTCAAATAATTATAATTTGACAATCTAAGTTATACATCAGTTGATGATCTATATCAATCGACTCTAACATCAATTGATAAGTATAATATCAATTGATTTACACCTTATCGATTGAAATAGACTAAGTACACCTATGCTACCATCCAAATTATCAGTTGATTAACATAAACACTTCAACTGATAAATGGTTTCCTGATCAATTGATAGTTATAACCTTCATATCAATTGATCAGTTACATCAATTAAAATTTCTATGATTCTAAGATTAATGTTATCATCAAATTACATGTAGATTCCTAACATGAACTTCTTTCATTGTTGAGTAGCAGTCTTGTCAGACTTCTTCTGATATTCTGATTCTTCATGTCTAGTTGAAATTCTTCGTCTTGATTCCTTATTCAATATTTATTATTTACTTCCCTTTCTTATCTGAGTTGAGTTGTCATCTACTTATTACAAATAGGACTAGTCATATGACTTTTAATCTCCCCCTATTTGTTGTTAAACATTTAACACACAAATTCCTAGAGGATAACTCAACTAACAACTAAGAAAATAATACGACATGTAAATTATGTAAATAATAAATTGTTTTCTGGATCATATAATACATTTCCAGATTTCAATTATGAAAGATAAATATAAGATAGATGTTCCTCTAGACTGAACATATTTAACAAAATTCTATCTTGACTTACCTATCATTACCAGCTTCAGAAGTATCAACTTCACCTTCTTCTAGAGTTTAACTTTTGTGACCAGGTGTCATTGGTACATCTTTAGTGGCTGGTTTCTCTTGTTCAGATTCTGCATTACAAGATTTCTTGAGTGAACTAGAAATGAAAGATGAAAGATAAATCTTCAATTTAAATCATCTTTATTTCTCAGACTCATCACTACTCCCCTTAGGATGACAGGGATGAAGTCTTGTTCTCTTCTTACCATTTCTCCTCTATTTCTCCAACTTCTGTCTTCTCTTCTCTCCCAAGGTGAATTCATTCTCCCCTTACNTAGAAATGAAAGATGAAAGATAAATCTTCAATTTAAATCATCTTTATTTCTCAGACTCATCACTACTCCCCTTAGGATGACAGGGATGAAGTCTTGTTCTCTTCTTACCATTTCTCCTCTATTTCTCCAACTTCGGTCTTCACTTCTCTCCCAAGGTAAATTCATTCTCCCCTTACGTGAATTATTCAACCATCTTAACAGAGGTAACAACAGACATGTCATACATACAGCATTAAACCATCGTAGATATAAAAAATGCAAACTATGACATGTTATGCATTTTAGAAAATCCAGTTAATCCTATATACAAGAATTTTCTAAAATCAAATGGAATAGAAGAATTAATAAATAATCATTAGTTCTATAGAATCCAAGCATGTTGTTATATACCCCTTTTTCTTGTTCAACAATTCTCCCCTTTGGATCTTGTTCAATGATTCTCCCCTTTGGATCTCTTGTTCAACAATTCTCCCCCTTAGTTGAGTAACATTAGAACTCTGTAACAGGGAATTGGGAATGGGATTTGGTAATTGTGCTAGTGTGTGATTTTACTTTGTGTTTCTGACAAGTGTTTCGTTCATATATTCTCTAAGTGTTTCACTCATAGAATATATATTTTCACTCTTTCTCACTTGTGTTTCACTCTTTCCTCACAACACTATTTCTCTCTCAGTACGAATGACACAGTCTTTTGTACCTACAAGAAAGATCACCATAGCCCCTTCAAGAGAGGTCACTGGTGTTGCAATGTGGTTTCGTAAATCTCCGTCCTCAATTGAATCTATTAAAATATTTGACTTTAAACTGAATTGATTCAGGAATATATTCAGTGAGTTGCTGATCATCTAAGATGATCTATTTCGTTAGGAATCCAGATATGTTCCATCTGGGAAGGGAGACAAGGATCTATAATGTAGCAAATGATCCAAGTTTCCTCCTGACGCCTGTGAAGGCATGTTGATTTAGTCAGAATCATCAATTATCGTTCCTTCCTTGATATGAAAGTTTAGAATAATTACTTCCGTTAATTCATCCTTAGTGTGTGACAATCCTTACAGTGCATTTGAATACTACATTTATGGTTTACAGTGTTTGAGAGTGTTCAGATGAAGTTGACTCTTTACAAATGGCCTTGGCTGACAGGCCGAATTCAATAGACTCATCATGTTGAGATGACGAACCTATTAACAGTTTTGTCATTTGCAAATCTATACCCTTTTAGGAGGATATAAATTAGTTAGTATTTGCCTTGGTTTCAATTTCCCATTCTAACAAGAGGTAGAGCTGCTGGAACACTCATAGATACTTCTCTTTTCTAGTGTACTAGAGGCACTTACTCTTTCACCCTCTTTAGTTGATGAAACTTTTCTTCTCAAGGGTTTAGTAGATGAAGTTGTATCTGTTTGAGTGTTTGGTTCTATGATCTGTGTTAGAGATTGTAGGTTTTCAATCCCTTGATCTTGTCCTATAGCCATTGAAGGCTCAATATATCAATTGTTATTATTTGATGCCAATTGATTAGAGAATATATCAAGATCGAGATTACCTGCTTTACCTCGAGTCGATTGCTCTTGTTCGGCAAGTATTAAGACTAAAAATACCAAAAATCAAAAACTCCTCGAAAAATTTTGACAATAAAATTATGTTGAAGAGTTTGTGATTCTGAACACAGATATAATTTTATTATTAGTAATTTTCAGATAAACAATATATATTATCACTAACAATAAAAATCACAATTAATTGCAATGAAAAAATAACAAATTATCAATACATGATAATTAATAATAATTTCAAAAGGCAAGTAATTATGCTCCTAATATCTCATCATATTAAAATTATGAAACTAATAAACATGAATTGCTTCAATTCATAATTTTAATAAGATAAAATGCCTTTGCTATATACTAAATAATCATAGAAATGAAAATTAGCATTTAACTTCATACATTATATCAAATAATTGTTCCTCAAGCATATGACAATTATACTCATAACAATTATCAATGATATATGTGTGCTCGAGAAAGTAGTTGTAAAGAAATTCACAAGTCCTTTAAATATTGACATTTTAATACTTATGATTCTTATAACAATTCCTCGTAGATAAAAATAAATTTAAAAAAAATAAAATAAAGTAAAGTAAAGAAAAGTAAAGTGAAAGAAAAAAAATATGCCAACTTAAANAATTAAAAAAAAAATAAAATAAAGTAAAGAAAAGTAAAGTGAAAGAAAAAAATGTGCCAACTTAAAAAGAAAACAAAATTACTCACAAACATATATATATAGAAATAATGATACTAAAAGTTTGAAAACAAAAATAATATGTACCAATTGTTGGAAAACAAAAATAATATAAAATATATTTACAGTATAGATGCCAATTAAATAAAACAAACAAAAAACAAAAATTTGAAAATATTTCTAAATATATAAAATATTGAGAATTTTATACACAATACTTAGAAAATACTTCACATTTCAATATTAGTGAATTTTGAAATATGCTTTGATTATTTAGATCAGTAATTCTAAATAATGTCACTAATATTAAAAGTATCACAATTATTTGTATAAAAACTTTTGCACAAATAAAAATTAATAATTTATACCAAGACCATGTAATCTTTTTAAATTACAAATATTATTTTTATTATAAAAACAATAAAAACATGCTATACAATTTAAGTTCAATACTAATTAGTTAGACAAAATAAACAATTCACCGTTACAATAATTATTATATAATTCTTCAAGTAACACAATTTACAACTAATAAATAAAATTCAAATTAAAAGAAAAGAATACATATTGTTTGAATTTGTGGGTGAGGCACGTAAACACGTTGCCCTAATGAAGTTTTGCCCATTCTCATGCAAGATTTGAAATAGCAACTTGTTAGTAGTACAACACCCCTTTATAGTTTATCTTCTTCGGTAGACGGAACTCGAAGAAGAAAGGACGTCAAAATTTTCGGTGCTCAAAACCAATTTAAAAATATAATAAAATTATTAAATATATGTATAGATTTGCAAAAACAAGAATATTAAATCTATACCGTTAGGAATGAATTTAACAAAAACTAGACAGGGGGGTGAATGTATAGTTTGATTCTTTTTTAAAACTTCTTTCTTTCTTGATGAACTTACCAATGATCTGTTTGTAGCTTAGTTGACTTATGTATTGTTTACTTGAGAATTGCGGAATGAAATAAATACATAAGTTTAACTTTCAAACAAATTTGTATTAGAATGAATTTGCTATAATCTGATATTCTAGTTTTGAATCTCAGTTTCTTGTTCTTGAAATATACAAGGAGTGAATACAATTACAATATTCAACTTACTAACCTATGAAGTTGTTCTCTTTGCTATATAGACAACATGTCTCATTAGTACATGCTTTCACAGGTTAGTTTGCTAAAACTAGAAACAAACAAATGAATCTTTACATTACACATAATTCCATTTCTAGTTAAGTCTTCCATTTGACAGTCTATCACATTTGCATTCTTATCTTCTGTCTTTGTCTTGTTCTTCTTTCAAACTCCATTGTAAACTTGTCTCTATCTTCACAGGTTTGACTAATCTTGATCATGACAGAGCTTCAAATTACTTGTCTTATTCTTCTACAAATTTCCTTGAAACCATCTTCTTTAAACATTTGAATACTCAACTGCATTGCACATCGAGAAGTTATGACACAGACTTCTCGAACGGCCTTTCGACTTGACACTTCTCGAATGCCTAGACTTTTCGATTGGATATAGTTTTTGATGACTTCTCGATTAGGCTAGACTTCTCGAATGGACTATTACTACAGACTCCTCGATTGGCCTTTTTCCTTAGACTTCTCGATTGCTTTATTTGCTAACTTCTCGATTTTTTTTACTGGACTTCTCGAATGATTACTTCTTTACACTTCTCGAATAGCTTCAGATTCTTGACTTCTCGATTGAACACTACTTCTCGATCGAATACTGAGCCATGAGGTATTTTGAGACTTCTCGACCAATTACACTTCTGACTTCTCTACTAGAGTGACTTCTTAATTAGTTACTTGCCTTAGAAGAATTCTCAAACTGCATTCCTTATTTTTGGTGAAGTCTTCTTTGCCTTGATGCATGATCCAAACTTGACTTTTCTATCGAACTTTATTCTCTGACTCTTAATTACAACTTGGAATTACAACTGAATCATACTTCTATCTGCAAGTGTACATTAAAATACCTAAATCACCAACCTAATACAGAAGTTCTAGATGTATTACAATATGACAAGTAAATACAATATAGTAGGTTTGATTTGATCCAATATATACAATAAATTTAAAGGTAATATAGATAAGTAAAACAATAGAATTGAGTTACAAGAGGCGACAAATATGTATATGGTATTTTTTTAAGAGTTAAATGCATATTGTGTACGGTTTTCACTTCGTTCACTTTGTGTACCTTAGTTTTAATATTTAGCACATGGTCTACCTGTAGTTACCAGATTCGCAAGTAGTGTACTTCTGTTAGAATGCACTTAACCCCGTCAAAATACAGATGGAAAATAAGGGAACTAGTGCCTTTTTGTAACTCTAACGACTATGTGTGTATGTATTCTTGATATATAATATATGGAATTGGGCTGAAGTTGGATCCTCAAAATAACTATAAGCCCAATCTTAATTTCATGGCTGGAAATTGTAATTGCAATATGTTGGCGGTTGAACGCACTGCTTGAACGGAGAAAAATGTCGACGAAAGGTTTGTGAGTTGCCTTCATAGTTGAAGGGGTTGCAAATACTTTAGATGTGTGGATGGTCCAGTTTGTGATCATGGGCATAAAGTGATTCGAGAGCTGATCAGAAAAATTGAAAACGAACAAGAAGAGAAAGAGAAGCTGAATATAGTGCATGAGAATGCTACATATGAAGCTAATGTGAAATGCCAATCAGTGGCCATATGAAATAGGTAATGTTCATTACTCTTTTATTATTTATATATGGTCTATCTGGGAACAAATTTATGGAATATGGATAGTGTGTAATGTAGTGGCCTCAAATTATATAACTTTAGGTTGAATGTTAAATATTGTAACAATTGTTATGTTGAATGTATGAATAATTTTTATTGTGCAATTTGTTGAAGTTGAATTTTGTTAAAATAGATATATCTCTGGACCATATACAACCAACAAAATTTGTCATCCTAGGCCTATTAAACACCCTTGTAATTGACTTTCACAACAAGAGAAGAGGATTTGCTCCAGCCAACCATGATTATGAATAATATTTGAGAAGTATGATACAGTGTGCGCAAACTAGTGTTTATATAGTGGATAATGCATTAAATCGAAGATCAACCCCCTTCTCACCATTAAGGAATTGAGTCAAAATGTGTGTTGGAAACATAGATGGGCCTTGAACAAATATTAAAAAAAAATTGTATAACACAAATACACTTATATTTTTTTTNAATTGGTCTTGTTCATTACTCTTTTGTTATTTATATATGGTCTATCTGGGAACAAATTTATGGAATATGGATAGTGTGTAATGTAGTGGCCTCAAATTATATAACTTTAGGTTGAATGTTAAATATTGTAACAATTGTTATGTTGAATGTATGAATAATTTNGTAATTTTTATTGTGCAATTTGTTATAGTTGAATTTTGTTAAAATAGATACATCTCTGCACCATATATCTGCACCAGTAGCAGCACTAGCAGCACCACCAGCCATATGATACTTAGAGCCCCCTTAATCCACTCTTCTCAACTATTTCTCATCATACTACCAACAGAATCTGTCATTCTAGGCCTATTAAACACACCCTTATAATTGACTTACACAACAAGAGAAGAGGATTTGTTCCAGCCAACCATGATTATGAATAATATTTGAGAAGTATGATACAGTGTGCGCAAACTAGTGTTTATATAGTGGATCATGTATTAAATCAAAGATCAACCCCCTTCTCACCATTAAGAAATTGAGTCAAAATGTGAAACTTACAATGCATTCAAACTTGTAGTTACCAATACAGTTACAGAGAGTAAGCCAATAGTAATAGAGCAGCAGAAAATCAGTTTGGAATCCATTTAAATTATGCAACATAAACTAATTACATCAGTGTTTGAATAAAATTTGTACATATCTCAAATTCCTCGTCATTAGGACAAAGTGTAACACTCCAATCCTACATCAGAGTAAATTGGGATAATTTGTTCAGTATATAAATAAAAAGTATATAAGTAAAAATACTACTATTAACTGCACCAACAAATCATAATCTTTTGGAGACCTGTGGTGGACTCGTGAATTACTCAAGTTGTTGCACACACGATAATTAGTAATTATATTGTTGTGTTTTTTGCGGATTGTTTCACATAAGTTTAGTACAACAGCTAAAACTACAAGAATACCCCTCCTTACCAGCTGTATCTTGACGGGGCTAAGTGCATTCTAACGGTGGTACACTATTTGCTAGAGTTTGGTAACCGCAGATACACCAATGTGTATTTAACTCTTTCTTAATTGATTCAAGACAACCTCTTCACTTTTTCTCATGTGTATATTTTTCACGGCCTTAATACAAATCTCATATATACACATATACTTGACCCAAACTAGTGGCTCGTTATAAAGATATTAAAAAGTATAATCATTATTATTTACTCCCATAAAATATAACTGAAAAAATGAAAGGATATGCAAATATACAACCTTACAATCTAGAACGGTAATAACTTTAAAGAAAAAAAAGATAAGAAAATAAATATATAAAATCAAAATCAGTTTTAAAAAATAATTTTTTTTAGAAAAAAATAATTAATTCGTCCTTCAACTATAGACCGTTTATGATTTAGGTCCGCCTGGTTAGCGGTCAATGCAAACATTGTATTATAAAACTCAATTTTTTATTAATGTTTTAAAATATTTTTACCCGAGGTTTAAGTTTTAAAATTATTTTTTAGAGTGAAAGATTTACCATGTAATTGTTATATTATTAGACAAATCATTTTCATTATTTTTATCTTTTAATTTTTCAATATTCATGTCAATATTAAATAATGTTCGTTAGTCAAATTTTAATGGAAGGACGTGAATCGGATTTTCTGAAAGTTAAAATATCTAAAAGTTGAATTTTATAGTACAAGAATGTAGACCAATGGAGGTCCCTTGCACAACTCAAGTGCACTAAGACTCCCGTATGATATGCAGGTTAAAGCTCCTGGATCGCCGGAAATTACGATACACGAAAGTTGCTACAGCTGGTGAATGGATCAAAGAAAAGTGCGATTTAGGAGAAGAGAGAACCTTGTTAACTTTCTTTAAGAGCTTTATTCATTCCTATTGATCCAATTTGAGTACTTCTACCGCTTAACTAATAGAATCTCAAAGGGGTCTGAATGAAACTTACTACCTTTCTGCTAAGGTTAATAGGATGCACACTACAGAGACTAGTGAAGGTGGAATGCTATTAGATAAGGAAGAAGGAAATAACGGAGTTCTTTCTTGACGTGCTACCGATGGCCACGGCAACAAGGGAGCTAACTAACGCATAAAAAGATCGGGGACTGTCTAGGTGGACCTACCTTTATCAATTAAGGTTTTGTCAACTTCTTCTACTAGCTGAGCTCGTAGTAGACTGTATTATTTAGTTTTGACCGTAACTTTTTATGTAATTATTTTATGAGTAAAGTACACTTAGTGTACTTGTACGTACTTTCTGTGTGTTAGACTACTTGAGATACTCACCTTCTAAATCCACCACTTTATATACTAACATTTCAAATTTTTTATAACATATGCATGTATCCCCGTCAAGTCTGTCTTAACTCCATTATTTTGTTGAGGGTATTTTTGTCTGTTATTATTATAACGGCTATATCATCCCCTTTTAGTAGTATCATTGAAAACCCTAATTGATAAAGAATCCATTTCACCCATATACAAACAATGGCTCGTGACATGGCTGAATCTGATGCAATATTGGATCTTGCTTGTGATTGTTACCGAATGAGTGTGGTGAAGACTCGTTGGTATGGAGTAAACGCTGGGAGAAGATTTAGGGCTTGTCCGCAGGGTAGGTGCGGGTACCATGTGTGGATCGATGAAAAACCACTTAGAGATTGTACCTTGGAGATTATTAAGGAGTTTCTAGAATGCCAGATAAAGAGGGATGACATGTTCTTTCACAAGTTAGACCAAATGAGAGAGAAGCATGATGCTGAGATTTCTAAAATGAAGAAGAAACATATGCTTATGGTGGATGCAATGTTTGTTGTTTTTTCTGTGATGATGAATTTGGTGGTTACTGCTTTCCCTGACAATGACAGTGTAGAAGAGATTGATGAAGAAGCTTATGAAGAATGATAGTAGGTTTTAGATGTTTCATGTTATCCTATGAAGAATTTGGTAGTTGTTTTGTTATCTATGTAAAGGCCATTTTAGATGTTTGATATAATGGCCTTGTTTATGTTTGATGTAAATATGTAATGCTTGTTTGGATGTTGGTTGGATGTAAAGAAACTGCATGTTATCCTACATCCAACTCCTCGTTTATATGTTATGTATTTTAAATTCAAAACTTATTAACAATGAATGTCTTGACAAAGGAAATAAACAACTACAATACTTTGTCGCCTTCATAAATTACATAAACAAGCACAATAAAACAAGCACAATACTCAAATGCCTTCATAAATAACATAAACAAACATTGTCAACAACACAATACCAGTAGCACAATCCAAAAGTTAGGTAAAATAACAACTACATCCAAAAGTTTTAAACTTGCAAAAGTACAATCCAAAAGCACAATCCCTAAAAAGTTTTAAATCCTCCAAACTGGATTTTCCCTTAACTTAGCTTGCATTTCTCTCCTTGTTGCCTCAATATTTTGCCTAGTTGTTGTGGTCCCCTGCCCTTTAGCATTAGTCTTCTGTGGTTGAATGCCAAGTGGAGTGTTCTGTACCCTTGGTCTTATAGGCTTTTTATGCAAGATACCACCTTGACTGCCTTCATTCATGGCCTTGTTAGTATTGGTTTGTGCTCCAGCATTTGCTTTTTTTCCTCCAACATTGGTAGTTCCAGCATTTGTTTTTTTTCCTCCAACATTGGTAGTTTCAGTATTTACTTTTTTTTCCTCCAACATTTGCTCCAGCAGTCCGTTGTCCTCCATCATTAGCACTTTGTCCTCCATCCATTTTCTTTGTGGTAGGTGCTTTCTTGGAGCCTTTAGTCCTTGTTTTGATTTCTTTCTAACATCTATTTGCTCTGTCAGCTTCCTGTTTCATTACAATTTGGTATCACCGTAAAAAAGCACAGAAGAAGTATATCAACAATACAAGTATAATAGGCTTACCCTGGCTGGACAAGTCCTTATATTATGACTGAGTTCAGTACAATAGGTGCACTTGATCTTTGTGTTTTGTCTTTTAAGCTTGGTTGCATCTGGAGAAACAACATCAGTAGCCTTGTTTCTGTTAGAATTCAAACCCGTTCTTGGAGTTTGCACTGGACAAAAGGAAACCAGGACTTTATAATTATCAAATACATGCAGCAGCACAGTCAAACATTATGCAGCTGAATTTCTAATAGATGCATTAATATAAAAACAAAAATAAATAAAGTGGCAGCTATTATAGAAGAGCAGCATGCATGCACCAGCTATACACTCCTGGAAAAATGATAGGCTGACCTTGAAGTCTGCATGGTTGTCCAGAAAAAACTAGCTAGCTGGTCTTGGTCTTAGTCTTATATGGTAGGCTAAATAAATGTACGTATATGTAAGTAGTGATGTCAGGTAGCTTATATTTGAGCCTGCATGTTGTACTACATGAACAACACACACCGAAGTGAGAAACATACTGAGCGAAATAGGATAAGGAAATAAACGGAGCTAAATCTCTTTGTATTAGTATAAAAAAAAAAGGTTGTAGCCTTGCTGTGTATAACACAGGAGCTGTATCTTCACTACTCAGTAAAATAAAGAGTGTTGTGTTTTATTATCAACTTATGTTATTCAATATACATATATATACCAGGTGCTTTGAAATTTATACATTTTGTGTGTAAAGCTTATCACGTTTCCAACAAGTGGCATCAGAGCTAAGGTTCTTTCCGAGGAAAAATGGCGAATATGATACAACCGTAAATCCCGAAATTAACGGCAACAAATTACGGGAACTGGAGTATCCAAATAAAGGTGTTACTCGGTTCTTACGATAACTGAGATATTGTCGAAAGTGGGTATGTTGAGCCCGCTTCACTACTTAGTAAAATAAAGAGTGTTGTGTTTTATTATCAACTTATGTTATTCAATATACATATATATACCAGGTGCTTTGAAATTTATACATTTTGTGTATAAATCTTATCATGTTTCCAACAAGCGGTATCAGAGCTAAGGTTCTATTCGAGGAAAAATGGTGAATATGATACAACCACAAATCCCAAAATTGACTGCAACAAATTACGGGAACTGGAGTATCCAAATGAAGGTGTTACTCGGTTCTTAATATAACTGGGATATTGTCAAAAGTGGGTATGTTGAGCCCGTAGATGCTACCGCTGAAGCAGCCCTTCCAAATGCTGAAAAGACGGTATTGAAGGAGTCCCGAAAAAAAGATAAAAAAGCTTTGTTTACGATTTTTCAAGGTGTCGACGAATCAACCTTTGAAAAAATCTCGGAAATCAAAACAGTAAAAGAAGCATGGGAGATTTTGCAAAAATCTTTTCAAGGTGTTGAAAAAGTAAAAAAGGTACGGCTGCAGGTGCTACGTAGAGAATTCGAAAATATAAAAATGAAAAGTTCAGAAAATATTGGTGAATATGTTACTCGTTTGAAAACGGTGACAAATGAAATGAAAAGAAACGGCGAAAGTCTCGATGATGTTCGGGTCATGGAAAAGTTGCCCCGTTCGTTGACAAGAAAATTTGATTATGTTGTTACGTCTATCGAGGATTCAAAAGATTTGTCCACAATTTCCATTGATGAACTAGTGGGCTCTCTTCAAGCACATGAGCAGCGGATGAACCAATATGATGATACAATCCATCTGGAAAAGGCGTTGCAGAGTAAAGTGTCCATCGTTGAAAATACAAGCAGTAGCAGTTTTTCACGTGGCAGAGGTGGCTATAGAGGTGGTTACCGAGGTGGACGAGGACGAGGAAGACAACCGTTCAACAGAGGCCAGAAAAATGAAGGTTTTCAACTAGCAGGTCGTGGTAAAAATTTCAGGGGCTGAGGAAGAGGCAGTTTTCTACAAAGAGGTGATAAGTCTCAATTTCAATGTTACAATTGTAATAAGTATGGCCATTTCAGTTATGAGTGTAGAGCACCAAAGGTGGAAGAAAGAAGTCATTTTGCAGCAGCAAAAGAAGATACAGATGTTGGCACTGTTATGTTCCTCACTTACAAAAGAGACTAGGAAGGCAAGAAAAATATTTGGTATCTTGATTCAGGTGCCAGCAATCATATGTGTAGTCACAAGGAATTATTTACGGAGAAAGACGACACTGTCAACGGGGAGGTCACTTTTGGTGACTCATCAAAAATTCCGGTCAAAGGTAAAGGTACAATTTTGATTGTATTAAAAAACGGTGAGAAGAAATATATCAAAGATGTGTATTATACACCTGCTTTGAAAAATAATATCATTAGTCTTGGTCAACTCGTGGAGAAAGGATATAATATTCAAATGCAGGATAATTCTCTGATTATCAGAAATCGAGTTCGAGAATTGATTGCCAACGTGGAGATGTCACAGAATCGTCTGTTCATTCTTGACATGCAGACGAAGGTGCAGAAGTGCTTGAAAATAGTCATAAAAAATGACTCGTGGTTGTGGCATTTGAGATATGGTCATCTTGGATTTTCAGGCTTGAAATTATTGTCAAAGACAAAAATGGTGGACGGTTTGCCAGAAATCAACAAACTAGAAAATTTGTGTGAAACATGTATCAAAGGGAAGCAACACAGACAAAGTTTTCCCGTTGGAAAATTGTGGAGAGTTGGGAGGCCATTGGAGATTGTTCATACTGATATAGCTGGTCCGTTTGATATTGCATCACTTGGCGAAAACAGGTATTACCTAACATTTATTGATGATTTTAACAAGAAAAGTTAGGTATATATTCTGAAAGAAAAAGTGGAGGCTCTTGATAAATTCAAGGAGTTCAAAGCAATGGTAGAGAAACAAAGTGGTCATTATTTGAAGGCACTCAGGTCAGATAGAGGATGCGAGTATACTTCAAATTTGTTTAAAAGCTTCTGTAGAGCACACAGAATCAATCATCAGTTGACAACGGCATATACTCCTCAACAAAATGGCGTTGCAGAAAGGAAATATTGTACTATTCTTGACATGGCCAGGAGCATGGTGAAAGCAAAACACATGCCAAGAACTTTCTGGGCTGAAACCGTGTTATGTGCTGTTTATTTACTGAATCAATGTCCAACAAAAAGTGTCAGAAACAAAACTCCAAATAAAGCATGGAGTGGTAGCAAACCATCAGTTGGACATCTCAGAATTTTTGGGTGTATTGCATATGTACATGTTCCTGATCAGAAGAGAAAGAAGTTGGATGATAAAGGCGAGAAATGCATCTTTACCGGATATGATAAAAGGAGCAAGGCTTACAGACTCTATAATCCGCTGACAAAGAATTTAATCATTTCTCGAGATGTTGAGTTCAATGAATCAGATTACTGGACATGGAGCGAGGAAGAAAGAAAAGTTGCAGGTCTTTTCTTTAATGATGACGATGATGGTGATGACGCCAACATTGTAAATGATGAAGATGATGATCCAACTCATCCACAAAGTCCAACTCAAAAAACTCATGTCTCGACATCATCGAGTTCAGGAAGCAACAGTAGCAACAGTTCAGGGGGAGCACCAAGAAAAATGCGAAGCTGAATGATATCTATGATGCAACAATTCTGGTATAAATCACATTTGATTATTCATTATTTTGTTTAATGGCTGATTGTGATCCAGTGACATTTGAGGAGGCTTCTGAAGAAAGTAAATGAAACAAGGCGATGTATGAAGAAATTAGTACAATCAGGAAGAATGATACTTGGGAGCTCGTAGATCTTCCAGAAGGACATAAAGCAGTTGGCGTGAAATGGGTCTACAAAACAAAGACCAATCAAGAAGGAAAAGTTGAAAAGTAGAAGGCAAGGCTAGTTGCTAAAGGCTACAAGCAGAGATACGGGATTGACTACGATGAGGTATTTGCTCCAGTTGCAATGGTTGATACCATAAGGCTTCTTACAGCAATTGCAGCTCAAAATCAGTGGAAGATATTTCAGATGGATGTAAAGTCAGCATTTCTGAATGAATATCTCGAAAAAGAAGTCTACATCGAGCAACCACAGGGATATGTTCAAAAAGGCCAGGAAGATAAAGTCTATCGGCTAAAGAAATCTACAGATTGAAGCAAGTCCCACGAGCATGGAACACTAGGGTTGATGAATATTTTCAGAAGAATGGTTTTGTGAAGAGTCCGTATGAGCATGCACTCTACACTAAAACAAATTTAGGGGGAGATATTATAATCGTGTGCTTGTATGTGGATGACATGATCTTCACCGGAAACAATCCTGGTATGTTTGATGATTTTAAGAAAGTTATGACTAATGAATTTGAGATGATAGATATTGGTCAAATGTCGTACTTTCTTGGAGTCGAAGTGAAGCAAAGCAAAGACGGGATTTTTATGTCTCAGAAAAAATGTACTGAGCAGATTCTTAAAAAATTCAGAATGGAAGAATGCAAGCCAGTGAGTATGCCAGCAGAAGCAAGCATAAAGCTGAGAGTTGATTCAACGAGAGAGTCGGTAAATCCGACATTGTTCAAAAGTTTGGTTGGAAGTCTGAGGTACCTAACGTTCACTCGTGCCGATATTATGTATGCGGTTGGACTGGTTAGTAGGTACATGGAAAAGCCAAAGCAAGATCATTTTATGACAGCTAAAAGAATTTTGTGATACATTAAAGGTACACTGAATCATGGTCTGTTTTACACGCATTCTCAAAATTCAAAATTAGTTGGCTACTCAGACAGTGATTATGGTGGTGACTTGGATGACGGGAAAAGCACTTCGGGTTATGCTTTTCATATCGGTTCGGCAATATTTTCATGGTCTTTAAAGAAGCAACAAATAGTTGCTTTGTCAACAAGTGACGCAGAATATATTGCAGCAGCAGCATGCGCATGTCAAGCTATGTGATTAGGCTACATATTGGGCGAGTTAAATCTTACCAAGGAAGATCCGGTTACTATTTACGTGGATAATAAATCTGCTATTTCATTCGTGAAAAATTCTGTGTCACACAATCAAAGCAAGCACATCAATATTAAATATCATTTTATTCAAGAACAAGTGAAAGATAAAATTGTGGAATTGGTAAACTACAGGACCGAAGAAAATTTAGCCGATATATTTACAAAGTCATTGAAGCCTGAGGTGTTTCAGAAAATGAAAACGAAGCTCGGAATGGAAAGTCGGGTTTGAGGGGGAGTGTTAGAATTCAAACCCGTTCTTGGAGTTTGCACTGGACAAAAGGAAACCAGGACTTTATAATTATCAAATACATGCAGCAGCACAGTCAAACATTATGCAGCTGAATTTCTAATAGATGCATTAATATAAAAACAAAAATAAATAAAGCGGCAGCTATTATAGAAGAGCAGCATGCATGCACCAGCTATACACTCCTGGAAAAATGATAGGCTGACCTTGAAGTCTGCATGGTTGTCCAGAAAAAACTAGCTAGCTGGTCTTGGTCTTAGTCTTATATGGTAGACTAAATAAATGTACGTATATGTAAGTAGTGATGTCAGGTAGCTTATATTTGAGCCTGCATGTTGTACTACATGAACAACACACACCGAAGTGAGAAACATACTGAGCGAAATAGGATAAGGAAATAAACGGAGCTAAATCTCTTTGTATTAGTATAAAAAAAAAGGTTGTAGCCTTGCTGTGTGTAACACAGGAGCTGTATCTTCACTACTCAGTAAAATAAAGAGTGTTGTGTTTTATTATCAACTTATGTTATTCAATATACATATATATACCAGGTGCTTTGAAATTTATACATTTTGTGTGTAAAGCTTATCAAGTTTCCAACAGTTTCTCTTCTTTTTAGACCTACCTGTTTGAGCCTTAACCTCAGGTGGCAATGGTCTTGGGAAGTTTGTTTGGACCCATTCTGATTCTCCATATATAGGCTCCACTATATACTTGTAACACTCCAAAAACATTTCTTTACCATAAGATCTATGAATGAATGGCTTAAATGCTTTTTTGCTCCAAGCTATACAAACACATGCATGGTAACAGACCACTATCATGCCTTTATACATACTTTCAGTAAAAACATACTACCCACTATAAAAAAAACATAAAAAACATACTTTAATTGAAGCCTATGTTATAGTTAAAACACAATGGACCACAATGGAGTCATTCAAGCACATGGGGAGAAACTAGCACATGATAAATGACAAAAACTAACTTTACAGCATGCAAACAACTTCGTCTATACATACGAACATTCAATCATACATGAATGTATAAACCCCAGTTTCATTATATACAGTAAACCCTAATTCAAACAGAGAAAATTACCTGCATACGTAGGACACTCGTTAGGGAAGTACACATCCTTGTCTTTAGGATCTCTTCGTATCCACACCATTGTCTTCTTCGAGTAGCAGCAAGAAAGAGGGGGGAGAATGGATATTGTATAATGGAAGTTGTACAAAATGAAACAAGTGAAATGGAATAAGACAAAGCAATTAAAAGACACAAATACCCTGTAAAAAAGTAACGGTGTTAGACGGACTTGACAGGGATACACATGTTATAAAAAAATTGAAATATTAGTATATAAAGTGGTGGTTTTAGAAGATTATCTCAAGTGGTCTGATACAGAAAGTACAAGTACACAAAGTGCACTTTACTCTTATTTTATTCTATAGACTCAATATCTGCTAATTTCGAATTTAACACACATCTCAGTATGCATGCGCGGATAATGGAAAAAATGTGTCACACTAACTTAACATGGGTATATTGGACAATCCACACTTAAAAAATGGGTATTATGGGCAATTTTTCATAAAAAAAAGATTTTATTGAAATGTCTAATTTGCCCTTTATTGTTTATTTTAAAAAATATGTTATTGAAAGGAGTTGATGTTGAGTCTACCAACATACTTACAAATCTTTTTGTCACTATACCACTCTATCACATATGCTTCATATCATCTGTATGCGTGTGTATGAATTGTGTGGTGAAAATAAAAGAATCTTTTATCTCTTTTATATATATATATATATATATATATATATATATATATATATATATATATATATATTGGCGGAACATGGGTGAGTTCATGAGATAATTTATTTCTCAATCATTTTATTCAATTTGAAATGATGGATGTACTCTTATGTCTTATAATGAGTCACCTATTAAAATAAATTACGAGTGAAAAAATAATATGAGATTTGAGATATATATATACTTTGAAAACTTGAACCATTTAATATAATCGAATTTAAAACACCCAATTTAAAAACTAAATTTTGTTTTATTTATAAATATTATTTCAATTTACATAAGAAAAATAACATAATGTCCCAACATATATTTTGGTGAGACAATCAATTAGTAAAACAATTAATTCTTGACACATTTTATTGAATTTGAAGTGACAGATGTACCCTTATGTCTTATAACGAGTCACTAATTATTAAAATAAATTAAATGTAAGAAAGTAATAGATATAAATATGCTTTAAAAAATGAACCATTTAATATAATCGAATTTAGATACCCAATTAAAAAAATAAATTTTATATTATATATAAAAATTATTTCAATTTACATAAGAAAAATAATTTTTATTCGACTAATTAGGTACACTATAGGTCAATTAAAATACATAATTATATTAAAACGTGACTTTTTAATAAAATCATCAACGGGAGAATATTGTGAGATTCAAGATTTAGATATATTAAATAATTAGATTAATTATATAAAAAGATTAAAATGTGATATTTAATATAAGATTAATTATATTATATAAAATAATTGGATTAAAATGTAGAGTTCATATAACAAAACTATTATTTGAAAATGGAATAATTGATACTATATGATGATATCAGATATATTATATGATCGATTAGATATAATTCAAACTACTTAAAATCATCTAATTTCGAATACATAATTTTAAAAATAAATTTATATTATCTATAAAAGTTATTTGAATTTAATTAAAGAAATAGAAAATTAAAAGAAGAACTTAAATATTGTATATAGTTATTTATTAAATTAAAATTTAGAGATTGAAGTAGGGTTAAAATAATATTCAATTTTCAATTTAATAGTTTACATAATATATATGTTATGTATGTATTATAAAAATTATATTTAAATATTTAAAAATTATTTATGTTCAAAGTCAAGTCAATAATTTTTTATCATAAATAAGCACATTCTAAAAAAAATTGAATTATATAATTATATTAAAAAATGAATTTTTAATAAAATAATTGAATTTAGATAATAAAATATATAATTGAATTTGAAAGTGAATTTTTTTAAAATGAATAGAATATAATATATAATAAAAAAAACAATTTAAAAATACAAGAAGTAGTGATTGATTTATTTTATTCTGAAATGTTGCCCAGATAATCCACCATTATAGAAGGGGGTTGAATATAATAGTACCAAATAATCGATTAAGAAAACCAGTATATAATGGATGAACAGCTTTGTATTAATGAATGAACTGAATACAAAACTCTCTCAAGAAAAACAATGTTCTTAAGAGCTGCTAGGTTATGAGAAAGATAATAACTTGAACGATTACTTAATGTAAACCTATTTCTGTGTTTATATAGACACAGTTACAAATCCAA
Organism: Oenanthe javanica; assembly: GCA_008931105.1. Classification (NCBI taxonomy): domain Eukaryota; kingdom Viridiplantae; phylum Streptophyta; class Magnoliopsida; order Apiales; family Apiaceae; genus Oenanthe; species Oenanthe javanica. The sequence continues at coordinate 25,211 of QRFB01000363.1, forward strand.
TTACAAAATAGATAATGATAAGAATAGCTTGCATAAGGTAATAGACTTGTATTTGAATTCCTTTTTTACTATCCAAATCATATCCTGATTTGTCTATTTCCTTCTTTAACAAACTCTAATGATAATCTCTGTCTCGATTAAACTCTATCTGAGTAAACTCTGTCGACAGCTTCTAAACTCTGATGACGTCAGCATAAACTCTGTTTGTGATATTCTCTGACAGCATCAGTGTTTGGCATAGGGTTTTTGCCGGTGAAGAATCTTCTAGATTGTATTTCCTTAGAAGATCCCCTACGTACTTTGATTGGCAAATAAAAATCCCATCTTCCTTCTGCTTCACTTGCAGACCAAGGAAGAATGACAGCTCACCCATCATGCTCATTTCATACCTGTTCTGCATCAACTTAGCAAATCTCTTGCACAAGTTTTCGTTAGTATAACCAAATATAATATCGTCAACATAAATTTGGACAAATATCATATCTTTATCATGTAATTTGTAAAAGACAGTTTTATCTATGACACCTCTAGTAAAACCGTTTTCAAGAAAAAACAGAGAGAGTGTGATACCATGTCCTCGGTGCTTGCTTAAGTCCATAGAGGGCTTTGAATAGAAAATATACAAAATCAGCAAACTCTGGATTTTCAAAGCCAGGGGGCTGCTCCACATATACTTCATCTTCTAACTTTCCATTCAGAAATGACCTCTTCACATCCATTTGATAAACTTTAAAATTGGAATGTGCTGCGAATGCTAGAAATATCCTAATGGCTTCAAGTCTTGCAACTGGTGCGTAGGTCTCATCATAATCAATTCCCTCTTCCTGGGAGTAACCCTTTGCAACCAGTCTGGCCTTGTTCCTTGTAACAATGCCATCACCGTCTAACTTGTTCCTGTATACCCATTTCGTGCCAATAACAGATCTATCTTTAGGCCTGGGTACCAGCGTCCACACCTCTTGTCTTTCGAACTGATTGAGTTCTTCTTGCATGGCAAGAACCCAATCTGGATCAGTTGGAGCATCTTCAATCTTCTTTGGTTCTTCTTGAGATAGAAAAACTGAAAATAAACATTCATTTGAAGTTGCACTTCTNGATAGAAAAACCGAAAATAAACATTCATTTGAAGTTGCACTTCTGGTTCTAACACCAACATCTGGATCACCTATGATCAATTCAAAAGGATGATCTCTGCTCCATATTCTTTCCCTTGGTAGGTTTGATCTTGATGATTCGCCTCTATATTCATTGTGATGTTGTGTTTTACCAGTAGATCCATCATCTCCCCCTGAGTTGCTGCCGGGATGACTTGTTGATCCACCACTGGTATTAGTAGTATCTCTAGTGTTACCATTGTTTCCGCCACTATTGCCTGGATCATTACCATCATTGTTGTCATCATCATTTCCTGCTGCAACTTTAGGTTTTTCTTCACTATCCGAATCTAAGTCTGGATGAATATTAAATTTTAGTGACTCAGAAGGATCTTTATTTTGGATACTTGGGAGTTTAGTGTCATCAAATGTAATATTGACACTTTCTTTTACTTGGTGCTGATAAATTATGTACACCTTGTATGCTCTTTTTGAATAATCGACAAAAATTGCTTCGTGTGCCTTGGCTTCGAATTTGCCAAATGTTCATCTCCATCTTTCAGCACAAACCATTTGGTTCCAAATACATGAAAGTACTTGAGTGTTGTTTTCTTGCCAGCCATTAATTCATAGGGTGTCTTCATATGATCTTTGTTGATTAGAGTTCGATTCTGGGTATAACAAGCTGTGTTTACCGCTTCAGCCCAAAAGTAGATAGGCAACCTTGATTCACTTAACATTGTTCTTGCAGCTTCAATCAAGGTTCGATTCTTCCTTTCTACTACTCCATTCTGTTGCGGAGTTCTTGGCGCTGAGAATTGTCTTGTTATCCCTTTGTCTGAGCAGAAGCTATTNTGCTTCGTGTGCCTTGGCTTCGAATTTGCCAAATGTTCATCTCCATCTTTCAGCACAAACCATTTGGTTCCAAATACATGAAAGTACTTGAGTGTTGTTTTCTTGCCAGCCATTAATTCATAGGGTGTCTTCATATGATCTTTGTTGATTAGAGTTCGATTCTGGGTATAACAAGCTGTGTTTACCGCTTCAGCCCAAAAGTAGATAGGCAACCTTGATTCACTTAACATTGTTCTTGCAGCTTCAATCAGGGTTCGATTCTTCCTTTCTACAACTCCATTTTGTTGCGGAGTTCTTGGCGCTGAGAATTGTCTTGTTATCCCCTTGTCTGAGCAAAAGTTATTTAAAATTTCATTCTTGAATTCTATCCCATTATCTGACCTTATTGCACGGACTCGTAGCTTTGAATCCAGCCTAATCAGCTTTACATGATCAATCACCAATTGTGGAGTTTCATCCTTAGAGTTCAAGAATAAAACCCACGTGTACTTTGTGAAGTCATCTACAATCACTAAGGCATATCTCTTTCTTGACATAGACAGAATATTAACTGGACGAAATAAATCCATGTGTAGGAGTTGAAGTGGTTCATTAATGTTTGTAGTGTATATGCCTTTGTGACTTGCTTTCTTTGACTTCCCTTTTTGACATGCCTTACACAAACCTTTTTGTATAAATTTCATCGGAGGCAGTCCCCTCACCAAATCCCTCTTGACTAGAGAGTTCATTTTTTTGAAATTTAGGTGTGAGAGTTTCTTATGCCATAGCCAGCTTTCTTCTGATGAAGCCTTTGAGTAGAAACAGTTTGCTTCATCTTTAGTTCCTGAGTTGAGATCAGCTACATACAAGTTTCCTTTCCTTACTCCACGTAAGGCTAGTCTGCCATCTTTAGAATGAGCTATTAAACACCTTTCCTTGATAAAGTTTACTTTGTATCCTTTATCACAGAACTGGCTGACGCTGAGTAGATTGTGTTTAAGTCCTTCCACTAAAGAGACATTTTCAATGATAACATTTCCAGTATTTAACTTGCCATTCCCGTAGTCATTCCTTTTCTGTTATCTCCAAATGTGACGATTGGACCAGCTCTTTCAACCATGTTTGATAGCAGGGCTCTATCTCCGGTCATACGCCTTGAAAATCCGCTATCCAGGAACCATACAACCCGGTTTACCTGTTTAACTCCCTGCAAATATCAAATGGATTAGATCGTCTTCAGAGCCCAAATTTGATTGGGCACGGCATACTTAAAGAATTGACCTTTGTCAGCCTTGGCAACAGATCCTTTTCGAACAACAGCAGCATCCACCTTGACTGTACTTAGTTTTCTATACACAGTCTTAACAACTTTCTGTTTAGACTTAGGAATATATGTTTCTCTCTTGACAAGTGAAGGAATCGCAGTCTTGGATTTTGCAAATTTATTATTGATGTGTTGTCTAGGTGTCATGTTCTTTTTATTAGTAATTATGCGTTTGAAATAAGCAGTCATAGCATTAAAATCACATAACATACAATTTGAAACACCACAAGGTTTATGGCATACATCAATAACAGGCATGTTATTCACAGCAGTAGGAGTTTTAACAATTTNACAGGCATGTTATTCAAAACAGTAGGCATTTTAACATTTTTTACTTCAACTTTTTCATCAGTTTTAAAGTTCTCAATAGAATGACATCTGTTATTACTATCCCTACTTTTAACAAACTTACTAGGTCTGTTTAGATTATTCTTTAAGTTTTTAGCACCTATACCAGGTTTGGGGAAATCAGATGTTCCCACAACTTTCACTGGTGTCTTGGGTGCAATTCTCTCTTCTTGGACATTGACTCATTTAATGTCCCTAGCTTGTTCATTTCATAAAAGAGGAGAACAAGCTAGGGACATTAAAACGCTGAAGAAAGGGGTATTCCTCATGTTATTAAAGACGCACGTAAACCTCTTTTCATAACACCTGTTATAGAACCTATCCTCGAGATCCTCTAGATTCATTTCATAAGCAATTATTATAGAGCTCTCGAGGATAGGTTCTACAACAGGTGTTATGAAAAGAGGTTTACGTGCGTCTTTAATAACATGAGGAATACCCCTTTCTTCAGCGTTTTGCCTGAACGGGGTAATGTTGCTTGGCTTTCCTACTGAGTTATTGTACTCGAAGCCTATTCCAACTTTTTGGTTTATCTCCTGTTGGTCAACTAGGTTCTTTACAATATTAGAGGAATTCTTATAGGCTAGACACTTCTTCTTCTCTTCCTCTATTTGGTTTCTGAGATAGCTTTCAACATTAACATAACAACTGACTATATTGACTTGAAAAGATAAGTCCTCAGTCAACTTCTCAGTCAACTTGTCATTTTTTTGTTTTAACAATTTTAAAACATTGTTCTCATCAGTTAGAACTTTGTTTTTGAGTTTTAGTTTCTTAACTTTATCTCTTTCACCATCTAGTTCTTTACCTAGCAAAGCAAACATTTTAGGGCAAGAGGGATTTACATCTATTCCTCCTCTTCCTCATCATAAGAGCAAGATTTACCCGCTCTTCCTCATCATCATTATCTGAGTCATCCCAGCTTTTTCCCTTTGCTAGATAAGACTTTCTTTGATGCTTTTACAAAAGTGCATCATACTTTTCCTTGAGCTCTTCATAAGACTCTTTCTTTTTCCCTTGCTTCGGCTTTTTGCATTCAGTAGCAAAATGGCCTAGCTCATTGCAGTTGAAGCAACGAAACTTGCTTCTATCAACTAAGTCGGTCTTGTAGCCGCTTTTTGATTCAGCTGTTTAAGACCCTCCTCTTTGGAATCTTCTAAAATTTGATTTAACTTTATAGGAGGGATTTCTTCAGAATCTTATATTGCCAAAATTCCTGGCAACCATAGCTAGAGATACATCTTCTAGCTGATCCAGTTCTTCCAAGGAGTATAATTCACCATCTTCTTGTTTATTTAAATTATATCCAAGTTCTGGAACCACATACTCCAATGAAGGTACAACAACCTTCACTTCCATCTTCTTTGGGGCTTTCACTACTAATGCTTTGGAGGAACTCAGAACCTTACCTCTGCCATACATTTCTCTGGTCTGGATCTGTTCCAATTTATATGTCTTTAATACTCCGTAGAGTCATTCTAGGGTTACATCCTTCATGTCCCTAGACTCCCGGATTGTTGCGATCCTGTGTTCCAGATGCTTGGGTAGGGTTAGCAAAAACTTCCTGTTTACCTCCTGATTCTGATAGTACTTCCCATTCATGTTGAGCTCGTTTATCAGTTTATTCAATCTCTGAAACACCTCAGAGATACCCTCACCAGGTTTGGATCTAAACTGCTCGTACTGGGAGGTCAGGATTTCTAGTCTATTCTCTTTGACTTCCTCAGTCCCCTCGTTGATAATCTCTATTGTTTCCCAGATCTGTTTTGCATTTTTACAATTGACCACGTGGTTGTACATGACGTAGTCTAGAGATTCAATCAATATGAGTTTGAGGTTGTTGTCCAAGGACACAGCTTCTTTTTCTTCTTCTGTATAGTCTGCTGGACTTTTCAGAAACTGTCTGTGAGCAATTACGACCCCATCTATCTCGTGTTCGAGAATAACTATTATTGGGGGTTCAACACCTTTGGCCAATACTAATGCATACTTGGGATTGGCAATCCCAATGAATAGTAGCATTTTGTGCTTCCACAAATTGTAGTATTGTCTATCAAATTATGGAATTTTGATGCTCGTCACTTTCTGTGTACTTATCATTAATAAGATTAAAAATTAAGTGTTTCAACAAATATTTTAATTTTTGACTTAAAACAATTTTTGATCAAAAATAATTTTTAGAGGAAAAAAAATTATTTCGAATTAATTAAAAATAATTTTTGAGATCTTTATGAGTTGCGAAATTTTTGGTTTGGATCTGATATGAAAAATATCAACCAGCTTGTTAGATCCCGAAGTATCGTAGAAGGGGGGTTGAATATGATACTCACAATAATTTAAATTCTTTTCGAAATTTACGGATAAATAAATTATTGCTTCAGAGTGGGTTTGGCCATTTGTAGTGTTTAGGTGAGCTGCCTACTAATTTTCTGTGTGTCCGGATAAATCAATNTCAGAGTGGGTTTGGCCATTTGTAGTGTTTAGGTGAGCTGCCTACTAATTTTCTGTGTTTATAAATAAACATTAAAGTTCTAGAAAATTAGCAAGTAAATTATGGAGACAAGTTTCCGGGAATATATCTTTCGTATATAAACCCAGAGGGGTGCTACACCCAGTTAAAAATATAATTGGCTTCCAAAGAACAAATTATTTCTTTGCTACTAACACAAAAATATAAGACTCAGTTCCTATATAAATATATCTAAATTAGTACAAGGAAAAATTGAGTCCGTAAGGAGTGATATCTAGGAGCCCTGAGCATTTATCATTAAAGAACCGGGTCCTAATATCTGACCGGGAGCAAGGTATGGGTGTGTTTAATTTATGTCTTCTTGCCCCGGCCATGGCAGTAGCTCTCTACATATTATTTGTGTTGAAGAAGACGACTC
>QRFB01000363.1:40648-64066 GCA_008931105.1 Oenanthe javanica
TATTCAAGGAATGTATCAAGACAAAAATACTTCCAGGACTAGTCAGTTCAAAAAGAAGACTGTGCAAGTAGCTAGTTTCTATTGTCATGTAAACAATATAAGTTGTAATTTTATATTTCTATCTGTCGATAGAAATTTGGTGTGAAGAAAACTTCTATAAGAAGATAGAAGTACACAGTAGCAAAGAGAGGCAAGAGAGAAAAATAACAGAACTCACTTTGTAAGCAGCTTGGTATTCGTACTAAGATCAATTGAAAGCAAAAACATACTAGTGGAAACCCAATCCACTAGTAATTTTAAAAACATTGTTGTGATTTGTTTTCAATATTTTTCTTGTTAAGTTCTTAGTTACATTAGGTCTCTCAATATTCAAAAACACTGTTCTTGAAACAATCTTTATTCCGCAAGAATTAAACTTAATTCTTAAGTTTGTATTCAACCCCCCCTTCTCCAAACTTATTGTACTTAAGGGCAGATAACAATTTCCCATTGAGGTTGAGCTCATTTATTAATTTATTCGTACTGGGAGGTCAGGATCTCCAGTTTATTCTCTCTGACTTCTTCCATACCTTCGTTTATTATATTTATTGTATCCCAGATTTGTTTGGCATTTTTATAATTGACCACCTGATTGTACATGATATACTCCAGGAATTCTATCAATATGAGTTTGAGATTGTTGTCCAGGGACACAACTTCATTTTCTTCATCTGCATAGTTAGCTAGACTTTTTGAAAATTGTCTATAAAGAATTACGACCCCCCATCTACCTTGTGCTCGAGAATAACTGTTATTGGAGGTTCAACACCGTTGGCCAAAATTAATGCATACTTGGGATTGACAATCCCAATGAATAGTAGCAGTTTATGCTTCCACAAATTCTAGTGATCTTTGTCAAACTGTGTAATTTTAATGCTCGTCACTTTTTGTGTACCCAACTTTAAATAAGATTAAAAATTAAGTGTTCCAAAAAATAATTTCTGATCAAAAATAATTTTCGGGAAAAAATTATTTTGAATAAAAATTATTTCGAATAAAAAATAATTTTTAAGATTTGTATGAGTTGAGGAATATTTGTTTTAGATATGATATTTGAAATATCAACCAGCTCTGATACCAATTGTTGGACCCTGATATTGTAGAATAGGGGTTGAATATAATATCAATATTTAATCACGGAATATTGGATTTAAAAACATTATTTTAATTTCTCATGAAATATTAATTGTGATGAAATACTGTTCAAGTAGAAGATATGATTTTAACTTGAAAAGTATTACAAAATTAATAAGATGAATGTTTTTATAACTGTTTAAATGTTTAGAACGATTTTGACATGAATTGTTCTGATTTAACAATTATAATCCAAACTTGCAAAGAAATCTGTGAATATTACAATTCATACAAATTTCTAAATTTGAATGCTTTCAATCTTCTGAATTATGAAACCCTTGGCCTCATATTTATAGAGGTGGTAGCTAACAAGACTTTTGAATAAACCTTATTTAAAAAATCAAAAGACTTTATAAAATAGCCTTTAAGACTTTTCAAATTAGCTGGGCAAGATTTTTTCACTCAGTAAAACTTTTTAAATGGTCAGTAAGACTTTTGAAAAGTCTTATTGAATAATTCGGAAAGACTTTTGATTAAAGTCTTATTGAATTATTTGGTAAGACTTTTAATTAAAGTCTTATTGAATAATTCAGTAAGACTTTTGAAAAGTCTTATTTACATAATTCGGTAAGACTTTTTAAAGCCTTATTGAATTATTCCAGTAAGACTTTATATAATTATGCAGCAAGACTTTCTTTAGATGTTAATTAAAATGTTCTTTTTAACTTAATTAATTCCATAAATATTAATTAAATAATTTATAAAATAAATCAATTCAAGATGAATTAATTTAGGTAAATAAATTAAATAATTAATTAACTTTTGATAGTAGAATTAATTTAGTTTCTTCACTACACAATTACTGTAGATTTGACTTGAATCTTCATGTCTTCTGTCTAAAAATCACTTGAGTTAGGTGACAAATATTTATTAAATTAGTTGACATATAAATGTACTGTCTGGTTCATTTGTGTCATACTAAATAAATATTCTTCACTTTTTAACTTTAAAAGTTGTGATCTTGTGTGTTGTTCTCATTTCTAGCTTTGTTTCTAATGTTTCTTTTCTTAGAATCTCCTGAATCTTCTGAACTCTTCTGAAATACTACTTCTTTATTTTTCGTCGACGCTTGTACATATTAATGAACTTCTTCTGGTGAAAAGTAGCAACCTCATAAAAATTCTTCTGACAATCTGATTCTTTGTGTCTAGTTTAACTTTCTTCGTCCTGATTGCTGTTATAATAATTATTATTTGCTATTTTTTCTTATCTTAGTTGAGTTTTCATCTAATTATTATAAATAGACCTAGTCATATTCCTTTCAGAAGGGCATATGCATAAGTAGATCCAGATCCACCCATTGGTATATGTAAGTCTCAGTTAAAGAAAATGATGTCGAACCAATATACATGATTATCTATACTGATGTGGAAGGAAAGTGAAAGTATTTTGAAATTTGCAAATACTTGGATAAAATCACTGACAGAGAAATTCAATATCTATTGAGACAGCTTGGAGATACTAATAAGGATGAGAAAATTCTGTTGGGCTCTTTTTTATGGTAGCTAAAGGAAAATGAAGAGAAGAGAAAGAAGAAGAGGCGCATTTGAGGAGTTACAAAATCAATGGAATCAACTTCAGAATTCACAAGTGTTCATCAACTGGTATTTCTGAAACTTGAAATTTCCTCATTACTTCAAAGTTATTTTAATTTCATGATTTTAGATTTATTGTTTATATTTGTCTAGTTTTGTTATCATCAAGATAATTTATGCCTGTTAAACTCACAGACATAAATAGAGGGAGATTGTTAGGAATTAGTCTTGATGATAACTTAACTTTAGAATCATAGAAATTTATATGTTATAACTGATCAATTGATATGTACTTATAAATATCAATTGATTAGGAAACTATTTATCGGTTAAAGTATTTGTAGTAATCAACTAATAATATGGTTATTTATTTTAATGAAACATTGTTGTACTTGGTCTTCATCAATCGATAAGGCTAGATCAATAGATAGTGTTCTACTTATCAATTGATAATGGAGTCAATTGATATAAGTCATCAATTGATGTATGTCTTAGACTGTCAAGATTGTAAATGTTTGAAGACATGAAAAACATACAAATGAAGGCTGATCAATTGATATTGAAGAATCAATGGATAAGTGATCAATTGTTAGCAAGCCAAGTCAAAGATTGAAGACCATCAACTGATGTGAAGACCTATCGATTGATATATCAAGAATAACGTTTATGAATCGATAAGTCAATTATTATTATTAATCGATGGATATCATGATCAATTCAAGGAAGACTTCATTTGAAGGATGCAAGGAAGAATCAATTGATATGCTTAACAGCAAATTATCAATTGATAGGAAAAACACAAAGGGTAAAAAGTCAGGAATCTTGCAGACAAAAGTACAGCTATGGAAGACAGTCTACTATGATGGTGAAGGCTCAAATGAAGTTGTATTTCCTAGATTGAAGAACTTACCCAAAATAGTTAAAGACAAATAGGAAATATAGTTTAGTAACATTCCTAGAATAGATACTTCTGTTTTATTCTATTCTCGAGTTTGTAAACATTCTTATGATATATAAATAAGAGTAGTAGCATAGATAGATGTAATAGAGATAGAAAGCATTTTTAAGAATCAACTATTCAAACTTTTAAGCACTTGTATGATTAGTTGATTCATATCTATCTTTGTAAAAGCAACTGGGTCTTAGAACCTAGATTATTTCAGCAAATTAATTCACTGGTGGATTGATCAACCCACCAATAATTTTTATATCTTTGTTCAAGTTTTAATCATTAATATACTTATGTTGCCCAGATAATAAACTATAATAAAAGGGGGGTCGAATGTAATAGTATCAAATCAATCGACTAAGAACACAAGTATTTAAAAGAAGTACTGTCTTGTATTAACTTTTGATGAACTTAATACAAAGCTCTCTAAAAAAATATAGTTCTTAAGAGCTGCTAGGTTATGAGAATGATAATTATTTGAATCAATAAATGTAAAACCTAAACTTGTGTTTATATAGTACATAGCTATAAAACCAAATACAACTAAGATATTGATAAGGATAGCTTCTAGAAAGGTAATTGGATTACATTAAAACACTTCCATTTTTATCATAATCAATCTCTGATTTATCTGTTTCCATCTCTGTCAAACTCTGATCTTCATAAACTCTGTCAATTGATAATCTCTAATTGACTATACTCTGTCTGAGTAAACTCTATCGACAACTTCTAAACTCTGATGATGTCAGCATAAACTATGTTCTTCAATAAACTCAGTTTGTGATATTCTCTGACAGCATCAGTGTTTACATTTCTAACAATCTCCCCCAATTTATACTTTATTCAGTAAAACATAAATTCTACTTATGATGTCAAAAACCATAGAGACAAGTACCAGAGTTTAAGTTTTCCATCTTGACTTAAATTCTCCTATATGAAAAATCTTCAGATAAAAACTGATCAATTAATTTCTTCTCAGCAATCTTCAGTAATTCAATCAGCTTCTCCTTCAGCTCTTTCATCTTGTCACTAGAGTCATCAATCTGGAATATTGCAGCTCTCAAGTTATAGATTGATGTTCTTTCCATTCTGTCATATAAAGGTATGCAACAACTTTCTGCCCATCAGGATTTAGTATTAGTGTAGGAATACCTAACACCATTTTAACCTTTGCATCCCCTTTAACCATTTCTTTTTCAGTACCATCTTCAAGCATGTATCCAGGTCTGTACTCATCAAAGGTTAACATTAATAACCTTTCATTTTTCTTCTTTTCATCAACCAGTCCTTCCAAAGTCTTCACCCATCTAGCTGTAGCCTCATTTTCATCATTTAAGAGATAAAGAACATACTCAAGTTCTTTTGATGACTTATGAATTAGATCTTCTTCATCAATCTTCATCACTCTTCCATTTTCCAAGAAATACAAAAGCTTCTCTTTAGCTTGAGCACCATCAAAAATGTCCGTTATTATGTGAACAACAATTAATTTATTCAAATGTTCTTGATTCAAATCTTTCTCATATTTGTCTTTTAAAGAAAAATGATCTCTGAAAGCATTTGCTTCACTCCTGTAGAATTTAGCCTTTGAATAACCAAAACCTCCATTGCTGTTCTTTTTCCTCATCTTCAAAACTTGTTCCCCCTGGGAGAAATGTGGTACCAAGCATAGTAAGAGGAGTTTTTGTCTTTACTGGAGCTTTCTTTTGAATTGCAGGAGTTGGTTTTGTCTTCACTTCAACAGGCTTTTGTTCTTCAACAGGCTTGGATACTTTCTTCTTTACTTGAACATGCACCTTCTTTTGAATTGGAATTCTCTTCACTTTCACACTTTTTGCCTTCTTTAACTAGACTTGAGCATTGTCAATACCAGTTTTCTTTACTTCTTCTTCAATAGCAATTGGATCCATTCCTGGATTTTCTTCTTCAAATAATTTCAGTGCCAATTCTGAATCCTTCTTATTTCTTTCTTCAATGTTCTCATGATTTTCTTCTTCTTCAAGCCTTTTTGCCAATTCATGTCAACATCTATCAGAGTTTATTTATCAGAGTTTATTCTTGATCCTGAAGGAATCAGAGTTTGTGTTTGTAAAATTTGTTCATTTGTCCTTTATCACTACTACTACCATCACCATCACCTTCTCCAGGTTTATCAGAGTTTATTGCTGCATCCACCTTGCATTTGTCTTTTGAGAATTTCTCCCCCTTTCTGACAGCATCCCCCTTTGTGATAGTTAAGATGTCTACAATGGTATGCAACATGGTCTGCATAGAAGAGATAACAGTGACAATTTGATCCACCTTAGTTTCCAAAGCATCTTGCTTGGTAGAAATAGCTTTGATTTTAGAATCTAGAGAATGTTGAGACATAAAAATAGAAGCTTGAACAGAAGCACTGGTCTTGCTAACAGAGTCTCTGAGTTCAGAAACTTCACTGTGAAGACCTTTTGTTAATACGGTGGTTGCCTTAAGAACAATCTTCATTTCTTCAGAGTTTAGTTCAGAATCAGCCTTTTTTATCCAGTCATGCACATGAGGCTAAGAAATATTTTCATTAGAAAATTTCCAAGACATATCCCAGATGGATTGTCTTAGAGAGCTAAGAAGATCTTCATGTGAGGGTTCACATTTGCTACCAAAATCCCTCCTTATTCCTTCTTCTTTTAAAGTAGATTCAATTTCACCTTTCAGAGTTTCAACAACCAAATAATCAGGATATGCCATCCTCAATCTTTCATAAGCATCAAAGGCATCAACAGGCCATCCCTTGGAGCTGTATCTCTGAGTGTATAGAATGGAGAGATCACTCACTTCTTGATCTTCAAAAATGGGCTCATCAGATAATGCTTCTTCATTATCAGAGTTTGGCATCTCAGAGTTTGTAGTGACAGATAAACTCTGAGTACTTGTAAAAGAAATAGAACAACCTAAATCACTCTGTTTTTTTTCAAGTAATCTCATTACTTCTCACATCACACATTTCATGACTTTTAATAGTCTGAGTTTACTCACTAGAAGTAACTAACTTCTTTCTCAATTCTAACTCTCCTTTTACCAGATCTAGTGTCTGCCTCTCATTATTAGTTATGTTTTTCACACATTTTACCTCAGGCTCACTAGAAAGGCTCAAATCACATTGTCCTACAGAAATAAGAGGTGGCTAAGAAAAGATATATGTGGTCACATGAATAGGGGTACCCTTGACAGGACTATCCATGGTCATCCCAGCAGTAAAAGATGGAAAAATAAATTCTGAACTTATACTATCAGAGTATGAAAATTCTGAAGAAAAGTTAGAGTTTATACCATAAGTAGTTTTAGAAGTTGATGGAGTTTCGAAAGGCTGTGCAGAAATAGGTTACACCAAAATTGCATCAGAGATTGCCAATGGATCTGTATCAGAGTATGTCTTCTCAGCATCAGCAACAACATAATCTTTTTTTTGAGATGTAGTGCCTGCATCCAAACTTTGATTGGATGGTTCTTGTGGGGCAGGGGCCTCACCAACTTCTTCAAACCTTTGAGTTGAAGGTTATTGTGGGTTATACCCCTGATTCATGCTGGCTTCACTTGCTATAACAGTGGCTACTATTAAACTTTGATCAACAGATTCTTGTGGGTCTGGCCTTGCAGAGACTGCTACCTCACTTTGAGAGGTAGGTTCTTATCTGTCCTGGCTAAAAGAGACTGTCTTCTTCTTCTTCCTGGTAAAAGATTTAGATATGCCAGAAACTGGAGATTCTTATAATTTCTGAGCAGCCAGTTCTTTTCTTACTTCAGCAGCTAACTCCCTTACTCTTTCATATGATATCTCCTTGATTATTGGTTGAGGAAAATGGACAGGAGAATCAGAGATTGCGACTGGAGCAACACTTTCCAAGGTGATTACAGGACTGGTAAAAGGATTAACATGAGGAGAATTATCATCCATTTCGCCAATCCATCATGTTCTTCTCTATTGTCATTTTCATCATCACCATCTACCTCAATTCTACCGATGTTACTGTTTATTTGATCAGGAAATGCAGAGTCACCAGACTACATAACAACATCAGAGTTTATCAGAGCATCAGAGTTTATTGGCTCAGAGTCTAAGGCTGGAACTTGATCAGAGTTTACCTGATCAGAGTTTAGAATATCAAAGTTTATTTCCTGGACTAATCTTCTTCTTTTCTTTGCAGGCTCTGAGATGGGGTTTACATGAAATGCCTTCATGAAAGGAGCTGGAGGAATCTCAGAAGCTTTCTTAACAACCTTCTTTAATGGAAATAGTAAGCCTTCATTATTGTCATCAGAGTCTGTATTTTCATCAATTAATCTTCTTTTTCTTGGAAAAGACTCTGAGACTGACTTGCCCTTTCTTCTCATGCTTGGCCCTTGTTGAGAGGTTTATTTTACAACTGCAGTCTGACTTGGGTTAGAATCAGAGGATGCTAAAATCTATTCATAGCCACCGACAAAAAATTCCTCTCATACACAGTAGGCATTCTCTGATTTAAGAGAAGCCTGACCCATGTGGGATAAAACAGGTCGGGCAATTTATCTTCATTTTCTTTCTTAACATCCTTCCTTGTCAAGTCAGCAAAGATCATCTTATTCATACAAAAACTAGTTAAACTCTTGTCATTATCAAAACTAACATTAGCCAAGAGATAACTAAAAATCAATTCTAAAAATCTAGCAAAATATAGTGTATGTGCATCATCACTAATTTTACTAGCTATCTGTCTAATCAACAAACAAGAAAAATTAAAATTCAAGTTATGGGTCAGAGAATACCCAATTTGTTATGACAGTTGAGGAATTGCATCAAAATTGGTGCATTTTGCAATGAAGGCCCTTATTATACAATCAAAGAAGAAGTTTCATTCTCTTCTCAGATTCGGCCTTGTGAGGCTTCCCAACTTGGGTAGACTTCCTCATTAGCCTATTTATTTAAAGAACTTCTTGATCTTTTCATCATCAACAATATCATCATATTTAGCCACTTCAGGAAGGTGAAGGGCTTGACGAACAACCTCGGGAGTGATTGAATGTTGCCATTGCAATTGAATGTGATGATTGGTTCATCATCATCACCAACATTTTTAAACTTTGATGTGGACCATATTTTAATCAGAGATTGAGAAGAGATATCCTTGGGTTCTTGGAGAGCATACCCAATATAACTTAGTAGAAGAAAATCCTGAAAAACATGAAATCTTGAGGTGCATCTAATTTATTTAAAAGAGAGTTGTAGTTGGTAGCAACAAATGTGTAATTTTGGAAAGAGGGTCCTTTTGATGCCATTGAAACAGAGATTTGCAAGAGATTGATATTAGGGTTTTAGAGTATGAGAGAGATAACAAGATGCAGATAGACAATTCAAAGTACAAAATGAATTAACCTATTCCCTCTCAATAGTATATAGTATGTAGTAGGACACGTGGCATGAAATTATTGGAAGAGTAATGAGTAGTACAAGTCTCAAAATACAACATATGTGTGTGTATCTATGTATAGATATGAAACATTTTTTCATGAAATACATGCGCCCTAATGATTACTCCAATCAGAGAATAACAAATATGATGTCACATAATGAAATATGATGTCATAAATACAGTAATCATTAATAACTTAGAGTTTGGCTAAGATTAGAGTTTATAGTAATTAGAGTTTGTTGTATTCTCTAACAGATTTTACCACATACTCTGACAGAGTTTACCATAAACACTGATAGCTTAAAATTGTTAGAGTTTAGCTATTCCAAGGATCAGAGTTTATTTCATTTTCTATCAGAGTTTGCCAGAGACTTTGACAGAGTTTACCATAAACACTGATTGTGTCTACTACTTGTTGTATGGAGTTCAATCAATTGTAACCATTCCCAATTCAGAAACCAATCTTGTAAAAGTTTCTTCACACAGAGACTTGGTGATATGTCTGCTAATTGTTGATCTATGGGAACAAAATGCATTTTAGTTGTTCCTTACATGACATGTTCTCCTATGAAATGGTATCTGATACTGATGTGTTTTGTCAGAGAATTTTGAACTGGTTTCCTGTCATTGCAATAGTACTTTGATTATTACAATAATATGAATTTTTCTAAAGTCAAACCATAATCTTACAGTTGATTTCTCATCCATAAAATCTGAGCACATCAACGTCCTGCAGCTATATATTCAGCCTCTCCTGTTGATGTTGAGATAGATTTCTATTTCTTGCTGAACTATGAGACAATTCTTCCACCTAGAAATTGACAACTTCCACTAGTGCTTTTCCTGTCAATCTTACATCCTGTAAAATCAGCATCTAAATAGCATATTAGTTGAAAGTCAGAGTCTCTAGGATACCATAAGCCAATATTGATGGTGCCCTTGAGATATCTAAAAATTCTCTTAACAGCAATTAAATGTGGTTCCCTTGGATTTGCCTGAAATATAGCATATAGACAGGTTGCAAACATGATAACTGGTCTACTAGCAGTCACGTAGAAAAGTGATCCAATCATTCCCCTGTATGGTGTTATGTTTACAGGGTCACCAGTATCTTTATCAAACTTGGTTGCAGTGGCCATTGGAGTTGTAGCAGATGCAGAGTCTTGAATTTAAAACTTTGTGAGTAAATTCTTTGTATATTTTGACTGACTTATGAAAATGCCTTCATTAGTCTGTTTCACTTGCAAGCCTAGGAAATAACACATCTCTCCCATCATGTTCATTTGATACCTGGACTGCATTAACTTTGAAAATCTTTTACAGAGTTTATCATTAGTGGATCCAAATATAATATCATTAACATATATTTGAACCAATAATAAATCCTTACCTTTAGTTCTATAAAACAAAGTATCAATTCTACCTCTTGTGAAACCAATTTCAAGTAGAAATTGAGCCAGTGTTTCATACCAGGCTCTTGGTGCTTTCTTGAGTCCATATAAAGCTTTATCCAATCTGTAAAAATGATTTTGATATTTGGGATTGACAAATCCAGGAGGTTGTTCAACATATAACTCATCTGCAAGTTCTCCATGCAAAAGTGCACTTTTAACATCCATCTGGTATACTTTGAATTTATTGTGTGTCACATAAGCAAGAAAAATTCTGATTGCTACAAGTCTAGCTACAGGTGTAAAAGTTTCATCATAGTCAATACCTTTATGTAGAGAGTAGCCTTTAGCAACTAGTCTTGCTTTGTTCCTTGTTATGATGCCATCAGAGTCTATCTTGTTTCTGAACACCCACTTTGTGCCAACAATTGATCTATTATTTGGCCTTGGAACAAAGGTCCAAACCTCATTTCTTTCAAACTCATTTTATTCTTCCTGCATTGCAGTAACCCAATTTGCATCCTTTAGAGCATCTTCAACTTTCTTTGGCTCTGTTTATGAAAGAAAACTATGAAATATACATTCATTTTGAGTAGCTTTTCTTGTATGCACTCCACTTTCTAGATCACCAATAATCAAATCAGGTATATGATCTTTGGTCCATTTCCTTGGATGAGGAATATTTCTTGAACTAGATGTTCCCCCATGATCTGTGCCTTCATAGTATGATTCTTCAGTAAATGTTAATCATCCCCCTGAAATTGTGCTTATTTCAGTATTTGATTGATCAGAGTTTAACTGCTCAGAGTTTGAATGATCAGAGTTTGAGTGATCAGAGTTTGTGTGATCAGAGTTTATCTATGTCAAGGATTGGTCAGACTCTGGAATTTCTAAGATTGAGGTTGGTTCTGTAAATTCTGTAGAAAATTGATATTGATCCCCCTCAACATGTGCAGAATCTTCAATTTATGTTATTGTTCTATTTGAATCAGAGTTTAGCTCAGTAGTGTTTAGCTCATCAGTGTTTATGTCTTGTTGAGCTTTGAGCAATTCATTTTCAAAACTCAGAGATTCCTGAGCATCTTCATCATGCAATCTTGTTATTTTTCTTTCATCAAAAGAGACATTAATAGATTCCATGACTACCCTAGTTCTCATACTAAACACCTTGAATGCCCTTGAAGAAGGTTTAGAAGTTGTTGCATATCCAACAAAAATGCCTTCACCTGCCTTGAGTTCAAACATTTTCAACTGCTCGGGATGTGTTTTAAAAATAAAACACTTGCTTCCAAATATGTGAAAGTATTTTACATTTGACTTCTTTCCTTTCATCATCTCATATGGAGTCATTCCATGTTTATTTATCAATGTGCAATTTTGAGTGATGCATGCAGTATTCACAGCTTCTGCCCAAAAATAAGTAGGTAGTTTTGCTCCTTCTGGCATTGTTCTAGCACCTTTAGTGAGAGTTCTATTCTTTCTCTCAACTACACCATTTTGTTGAGATGTATCAGATGCTGAGAATTGTTGAATTATTCTTTTTGTTGAGCAGAATTCCTCCATTACAGAGTTCTTAAACTATGTTCCCTTATCACTCCTTAGATTCTTTACGTTGTGTGGTGATCCATTCTCAATCATGGTGATATGATCAAAAATAATCTCAGTTGTTTCATCCTTTTAATGTAAAAAGTACACTCAGGTAAATCTTGTATAATCATCCACTATCACTAGAGTATATTTCTTCTTTCCAATGGACATAATGTTGACATGACCAAATAAATCAAGATGCAATAGATGAAAATGTTGATCAAGAGAATTTTCAGTCTTACTCTTGAAAGATGTCTTTTTTTTGTTTGGCCTTTTGACATGAATCACAGAGTCCATCAGGATGAAATTGAACTTTTGGAAGACCTCTTACTAGATCATTTTTCACCAATTCATTTATGTTTCCAAAGTTCAAGTGACACATCTTTTCGTGCCAAATCCAGCTTTCCAAAGATGATGTCTTTCCAAGTAAACAAGTTAAGGGACCATCAGAGTTTACTTCCACGCTATCTTCAAATAAATTGTTATGTCTGTGACCAATGAGAACCACTTTGCCAGCCTTCTTGCTTTTGATTTCACAATGTGTTTCATGAAATTCCACATAATAACCTATGTCTGTCATTTGACTCACACTTAACAGATTATGCTTGAGTCCTTCAACCAGAGCTACATTGTCCTTAAATCACAATATTTTCATATCCCAGTGTTCTTCCTATGTTGTCATCTCCATAAGATACTGCTAGGCCAGCCTTCTCCTCAAACTCTGAAAGCGGGGATTTGTTTACAGTCATGTGTGCTGAACATCCACTATCAAGCACTAGGATATTTTTCATGTTTCCTTGGATTCATTTATGCAACTTAGTTAGTAGATTTGGGGACCCAAACAAGTTTGGATCCTTTCTTTTTAACATTGTTAACTTTTGCAGCATAAGTACTTTTATCAGAGTTTAAGTTAACATAGTTTGCATTGTCAGAGTTTGCATTTTCAGAGTTTATACTGTCAGAGTTTATATTTCTTTTATCAGCTTTTATCACATATTTTTGTTTGACAACATAATTAGAAGATACAAGAGTTTTATTTAAATGAGGCAACAATTCATAATAATTAAAATACAGACTATGATATTCTTTACATGTGTAAATTGAATGTCATAAACTACCACAGTGTAAATAAGGATTGTGTGGTCTATATCTAGTCTGTTTCCTATCCTCTGATCTAGGTCTTTCAGGTTCCTTCTTTCTATATTTCCTCCAGTCAATAGTAAGATGATTAGAATTTCCACATGTGAAACAAGTTTTTCTAGGAGCATCAGGGATATTCTTATAGTTATTCTCCTTAGAAATTCCTACTTTACCATTTCTATTCCTCTTGACCTTCTTAGGTTTATTCTTGTTGGTGACTGACTTAAACTTTTCTTTAAGTTTCTTCTGAGAGAGTAATCCAATATTGACTGGTTTATTCTCTGACACACTATTCTCTTTGATTTTGTGATTATTATAGCATTTACCAGAAGTGTCCTTTTCAATACTAACTCTAACAAACCTCACAGGTTCACTCAACTTTCCTTTCATTCATGTGTGTGTTTTATCATGTTTTTCCTTATCAGTTTCATAACCTAGTGCAGATGTCCAATTCTTGTCAGAAAGAATTTGTTGGACTTTATTGCTAGAGTTTGTCCAACTCTTAAAGTCTCCTATTCTTTAGCTATTTCAGCTTTTAAATATTCAACTTGTATTTCTAGTTGTTTTGCATGTGAATAGCATGCTCACAGTCATTCTTAGTGCTAAGCATGTGTGTTAGTTCAGATTCAAGAAAATCATTCTTAGCAGACAGAGTTTGAATTTCAGATTTCAATCTTTCATTCTCAAGTGACTGTGATTTAAAGCTAACATGCAAGGATCTAAGGAAAGACTTTAATTCATAAATATTTGCAGTATCAATATTAAAGATAGAGTATGGTACCTTGTTAGAGTTTAAGATATGAGAATCAGTTTTTGTCATGAGAGCATAGTTAGTTTCCTCTTCAGAGTCTGAGGAATTCATCCAATCTTTCTTTGAAGTTATGAGAGCTTTTCCAGATTCTTTGCTTCCGCATTCAGTAGCAAAGTGCCCCATCTTGTTATACTTATAACACTTGACCTTTGATTTGTCAAGTGTTTTTGATTTGCCATCTCTATCTTCTCTTCTTCTGAATATGTCTTTATTCTCTGACTCTCCATGTTTCTTTTGGAAGTTTTCTTACTTTCTGTACTTCCTATACTTCATCTTCTTGAAGCCTTTGATAATTATGGCAACCATCTCCATCATGTCAGAGTCTGTGGAGTCATCAGAGTTTGTCTCAGACTCCGATTCACTGCTTTCCTTGACCATTACAACTTTTCCTTTTCTTGTTGAGACTTTTAAAACTTTCTCTTTTGGTTCTTCAACCTTTGTCTCAACATTCAAGGCAAAAAATTTTGTCTTGCTACTCTTCCTATTCTTCCTTTGTTGTAATTCCAAGTCATGAGTCTTCAGTCTTCCATAAACTTCATCTAGAGACATCTCATCCAAATCAGCCATATCTCTTATCAAGGATGTTTGTAGATCCCATTCTTCAGGAAGAGCCCTTAAAAACTTGGTGTTTGAATCCTCATTATCATACACCTTATCCACCAAAGCCAAGTTATTCAACATAGTAAGAAATCTGTCATAGATATCAGTGGGAGACTCATTTTATTTTACCTCAAAGTATTCATACTCTTGAATAAGAATTGATCTTTTATTCTTCATGATTTCCTTGATTCCTTGACATTGAACCTCTAGTGCATCTCATATTTCTTTTTCATTTTTGCAGGCAATTACTCTATTTGACATCACAAAGTCTAAACTATTATACAGTATATTCCTTACCTTTGCATCTTTCAAGACCTCTTGCTTTTCTTCATTAGTCCACTCATTCTTGTCTTATAGAGTGTAGTATTCAGGAACCTGTCTTCCTTCTACAATTGTTGATGGCACTAGCTTGGTTGGTATATATTGACCTTCGTTGATTCTGTCTATATAATCAGGATCAGTTGCTTCCAAGAACATCATCATCTTTACCCTCCATGTAGGGTATTCAGCCTTCTTCAAGATTGGGATTCTGATACTTTCATACTTTTTTCTAGACATGTTTATATGATCTTTAAGTTGTAATCAACTGTCTGCTCTGATACCAATTGTTGCCCAGATAATAAACTATTATAGAAGGGGGTTGAATATAATAGTATCAAATCAATCGACTAAGAACACAAGTATTTAAAAGTACTGTCTTCTATTAACTTTTGATGAACTTAATACAAAACTCTATCAAGAAAAATAAAGTTCTTAAGAGATGCTAGGTTATGAGAATGGTAATTATTTGAATCAATATATGTAAAACCTAAAACTGTGTTTATATAGTACACAGCTACAAAACCAAATACAACTAAGATATTGCTAAGGATAGCTTCCAGAAAGGTAATTGGATTGCATTAAAATACTTCCATCTTTATCCTAATCAATCTCTAATTTATCTTTTTCCATCTTTGTCAAACTCTGATCTTCATAAACTATGTCGGTTGATAATCTCTGATTGACTATACTCTAATTGTAAACTCTGTCGACAGTTTCTAAACTCTGATGACGTTAGCATAAAATTTGTTCTTCAATAAACTCTATTTGTGATATTCTCTGATAGCTTCAGTGTTTACATTTCTAACAACTTAGTTTCATATCAAGTCTAATACACAATACTTCTCAAGCACTAAAACAGTGAAGAACAAATACAAAACTTTAAAAGTAATCAAAAGTTTTGGTATTTGTATTCAACCCCCTCCCTTCTACAAATATTGTCATTGTTTGAGAGATAAATAACATTTTTGTTTAATTTTTTTCCTAGACTTATTGTCACAATTCTTACTTTATTAATTGTTTTGTTTTCTATTTATATTCTTTGACAAATTATAAATTTATATCTTTTTTATTAAGTTCTAGATGCATATGAGTTTATAGAAGATGCAGAAGGAAAATTCCCCAACAATCATATAGACTTAAAATACACTTCCATTTTTCTGAGAGTAATATTATTTAAATTACAATTTCTTATTTTTATAAATTATTTTCATAATTGTTGTATGTGAAATTAATTATATACATGAAGAGAATATTATCTCTCAAAATAAGTCCTTTTAATTATTTTTTTAGTAACTTCTCTCTCATTTTTGTAATTTTTCTAATAATGTGAATGTTAATTAATTTACTTGAGTTTTATACTTTGTTATTACAGGTACATATGAATTTGTATGAGAGGAGTTTATAAGTAGTTATATAGACTTAAATACACTTCTATTTTCTTAGAGTAATTTTTTATATGTTTATATTTTTCTTTCTATAAATTTTAGTCAATATTGTGTATTTTTAATTTTATAAATTATTGTCATAATTGTTTTTATAGGTGAAACTAATTCTCAAAATAATGATGGTGATTTTACTACTTTTTATTTTATGTTTCATGATATGTCTAATTCATATTGTTATTTTATAATATATTTTTTTACTTTTTATATAATACTAGGTGAAATTCAAGTTATACGTTTTAGAGAATATAAACTCACAAGATCATTTCAATGAAAATTCGTCTTCTCACAACAAGTCATTTTACTTGCTTTTTTGGAGTAAAGTTTTTTTTTTGAATATTTTTAAAATTATGTCAATATTCATCAATTTATTTATGTTTTTTCCTTTCTTGTTACAGTTCAAAATGAGTTTGTACAAGAAGAGTTTACAAAAAATTATATGTTTATTTTTTATTTCTATAAATTTTTATCATAATTGTTTATATTTTTATTTTATAAATTATTGTCACAATTGTTTTTGTTATAAGTGAAACTAATTTTACAGTAGAAAAAAACATTTCTTGACAAAATAATGGATGTGATTTCACTAATTTTTTAAATTTTGCATATAATAATGTGTAATTTCAATTATTATTCTTTAAACTAATTTTTTAAAACTTTTTTATAATTATAGGGTGAAAATCAAGTAACCCATGAATATATAAAGTCACGCGATCACTTGGATGAATATAATATATTTTTTAGAGTAATATTGTTTTAAAAATTTTATTTTGAAAATATTAATCAACTTGTTTATTTTTTTCTAAAAACTTTATTGGTGAAATTATACAACCCAAAAGGAAAAAATATTAGCAAGCCAACAAAGAAATGCAATTTATTTGGCTTTACTATAGAGAAGTGTGAATGAGAAACTTAAAGAAAAATACCACTAGAGAAGTTTTTGCTTTATTCTCCATATCCGCGATCAAAAGAGAATGTGAAAGATGTAGTTAATATGATAAGAAAAGATGTGGTAATATGATATTTATATAGACAAAAGCACCGTTGTTGGAGTCTTAATCTTACAAAGGTGTACAAAATAATAGGAGACTTAATCTCATAACGGTTTAAAACTATGATTGTAGGCGTACAAAAATAGTTGTTGAAGACTAAATCTAATAATGGATAAATACCGTGGTTATAGGCCTAAAAAATATTTATTGGAGACTTAATTTAACATTGGTTTAAATTTGTAATTGCAAACCTAGTACGACGTTGGTCCAAACATTTTCCAACAATGGTTATTTAACTGTTGTTGCACCCTTTTTATAACGATGAATAATAAACAGTTGTGTGGTTGTTTATCAGACGGCACACCGATAGTCAACGAAAAATTTCCCTTTCTAACAATGTTGGAAAACAGTTGTCTAGTTCAATTTCTGATGTAGTAAGTGACTAATGTATCTCATAAAAGAACAAAGAATTGTGGTCGTAAATGTATTGATATTGATTGGGAACATTTTCGAAATATTCCTTTACCGTAGAGAAAAACTATTCGGGATGCATCTCATGCTATATGTGTTAGCACATCAGTTTTATGTAGAAATATAAATTTCGGTGATATAAGGCGTCACTCTAGTACAATCAAACCATTTTTAAATGAAGAAAATAAAAAAAAATCATCTTAGATTTTGTCTATCTATGCTTAACAAAGAAATTTTAGCACACCAACCAAGATTCATTAATATGTACAATATTATTTACACTGATGAAAAGTGATTTGATTTATCAAAAAAACAAAGACTTGTTATCTTATGGCTGGTGAAGAAGAGCCTCATCGTACTTGTAAAGGCAAAATGTTTATCATTAAAATCATGCTTCTAGCTGTTGTAGCTCGTCTACGATTTGGTGTTGATGGTAATGTGACATTTGCCGAAAAAGCTGATATTTACCCATATTTATTACCAAAGAGCCTTCCAAAATGAGTAGCGTGAATGCAGTTGTGGGAACACTCGAGGCAAAGGAAATGACTTCAGTTAAAAGAGATGTAGTTAGATCACTTTTGATTTAAAAAGTATTGATAGACATTCGTGCAAAATGATCGCGTGAAGACATTGATAAACCTATTCTTATTCAGCAAGATAATGCAGGAACTCATGTGGATCCCAACGATGTGGAGTTTTGTCAAGCTGCACAACAAGATGTTTTTGATGTTCGCTTAATGTGTCAACCACCAAACTCTCATATCAACTCTCCAGATACAAGAAGATAACAAGAACACTTGATGATCTGGTAGGTGTAGTGGAGTAATTAAGCTTTTGAAAATTATCCAGTTAAAAATTGAATCATATATTTTTGGCATTACAATCATGTATGGTGGAGACTATGAAAGTGAAAGATGGTAACTCTTATAAACTTCCACATATGGGCAAAGAAGCTTTGGACAAACGAGGACAATTATATATTCAAATAAACTGTGATGCAAGTCTTGTTGATTAAGTTAAAAGATTATTAAATTGACTAGAGATGATTTAGATATCTTATCTTTTCAATACTCATGTAAATCTATGTGCTTTATTTTAAATTAAATTTTGATGTTCAAGTTTCTTTTCAGGGCTTTTATTTATTGTTAGTTTCTGCACATATATATTTTCCTTAATTCAATAATTTTAAACTAAATCTATAAATAAAAATTTATGTTAAAATTTATTTATAAAAACTAGTACTAAAATCAAAGATTTTATAATAATGATATGTATAAATATATTTATTATATTAATGTTTAAAAAAATGTGCCTCATAGTTTTACATGTGTAAAATTATTTTTAAATTTGGAATGTAAGATTATTTTTTAAAAAAAAACTTTTTTGGCAATTTTTAAAATCTTCAGTTGTTAACAAAAAATTGAAATAATTCTAATATTATTAGTACATTATTGAATCTGAAATATTGTAATTAAACTTTTTTTTGATAGAGTGAAAACAAAAATGTATAAAAATAATTAAAATCAATTAAATATGAAAATATTAAAATTCTAATTTAAAATATTCCATTTAATAATGGAAAGAGTACATGGTGGTCAGCGTTTGTTGACGCATGGGTCCACGTGTAGGTCAGCTTGATTGTTACGTAATATTTTTTTTGTACTCGTTTGAAAGTATTCGGACTCCGGTTGAGGCGTGGTTAGTATCATTGGATTCATTTTTTCGAGATGCGCTTGATGGAAATAATAAATGTTTTTATAAATTTATTTTAAAATGGTTATAGCCCTTTGAATGTGTTTAATACCTTGTTTGACAATTTTAAATGCATCCTTTAATTCATATATTTATTTTTAATTGTACTACATGTTATAACATGCCTACCTTTATGTTTATTCATGTTTGTGTATGTGATATATTTTAAATTTATCATGTGATGGTAAATTTAGTTGAACTTAATTAACATAAGGCGTACGTTAGACAATCTTGTATAATGAAATTATTTCATAACATTAATTTATATATTATGAGTATAATCATGAGATTATTATGTTTAAGAAATGTAGAATAAATTACCCTTTTTGATATTGAAGATGAAAATTTTTGTCTAGGACGTTGGGTTTTAAATTGGACCACTATGACCTTGCAACACTTGGGAATTATCCATTGATATATAAAAATTGATGTATTTAATTCATGAAAAAAAAGAATCTCTTTATAATAAAATTATGATTTAACAGAATATAATCCCTTTTAATTAAAATAATAACAAGTAGTAAATAGCCATAGGCACAACGGGATTGTGTTGGTCATAGCCTTCCAACATAATAGAAAAGTAGAGTTCTTATTTCGGGGCATTGTCATTTCGTGCTACAACCAAGGGCTTTGTTTTGAAATAAAAGATGATTTTTTCTACCACACGAGATGTGTATGATGAATTGGGGTCCAATGGTCATTACATGCCACAACCGTGGGCTATTGAAAGTCTAATTTAATTGTACAAGATGTTGAGAAAGACTTGACTTAGAATATTGAGTGAGTCGTGCCATAGCCGATACTCAATGATTCAAGAGGCTAAAAGAATATGAGTAATAACATGAGAATGTAGGATCATTATTCTCACTATCATTATGAATGCTTACTTATATACTTGAGAGATTTATAAGTTAAAAAAATAGTTAGAGCTACCAATAAAAAAGTCTCGATTTATATAGTGTAATAATAAAATTGAATACTTTTTTTATGTTGTTATGTGCTTTCATTTTTAGATTTAGAAAAATATGTATCATGTCTTCTGCACCATCACTCCAAAGCATACTTGATGCTCACAAGTTGACTGGTCCCAACTTTTCTGACTAGCTTTGAAACCTAAGAATTATTTTTAGGCTGAGAAGTTGGACAATGTGATAAACTCATCAGCATTCCAGGCTCCTGCTGAAGATGCTCATACTGATGAGTATGTTACTTATAGGAAATGGATGGATAATGCAACTATTGCACAGTGTGTCATGTTGGCATCTATAAACTCTAACCTACAAAAGCAGCATGAGAAAATGGATGCTTATACTATTCTACTACATCTACAAAAGTTGTATGATGTAGAAAGCAGGACTACTCGATATGAGATATCGAGGGAACTATTTCATCGTAGGATGGCGTAGGGATCATCCGTGAATGTGTTGAATCGTAATTAAAACTACACACAATAATGGGGCAGTTATATAAACAGTTTAACAAGAACAAACAGATTAAACCAATTAACAAAACAAACAACGAAGGCAGAAACAATATATATATAAATCAGTAACTGTAATGACCAGAGAAAAGATAGAAGTCTTAGCTCTAACAGAAGCTTTTTCGCAACACTGATAGAACCAATAAACAGCTGAGTCGCCAAGCCTTGCTAGAAATCTTGACTGTTCTTGAAGAGATTATTGCCCCACTACGCTGTGTTGGGTTGCCGCAATATCACTTCCAGGATAAAACAACACAGAGTACTTCGTCCACAGATTCGTAGCACTCAACAGCGACCTGCACCTCAGTTCGCCCAAAAAACCTATGCACAGACTGTACGAATATTTTTTGTAGGTAATACAGAGTATAGCAGCTGCTAGGGTTTTCTCAGATTTGTGTTAAGACCTCCGTCCGCTCTATCTACAACGAACATTAATTAAAATAATTATTCTGACTTAAAAACCATTTAATAGAATATATATCAGAATCAGTAACAGTCATCAGAGTTTATAAACTCTGCCAGTCCATCAGAGTTTATTGCTAAACTCTGACCAGCACAGTCTATCAGAGTTTATTGCTAAACTCTGACCAACACAGTCTATCAGAGTTTACTGCTAAACTCTGACCAGCACAGTTCATCAGAGTTTATCTGCTAAACTCTGACCAGACCATCAGAGTTTGTTAAACTCTGACCATGCTCTATACTCTGATCTGACCATCAGAGTTTGTTAAACTCTGAGCTAGTCCATCAGAGTTTGTTAAACTCTGACCCAGCTCCAATTTTGTAAACTCTGATCAGACACACAATATATATTCTCTGACAGTTACATACTGACTCAATATTCATATTAAAGTCATAATTAAATTAATTAATCGTGTAATAAAATTTCTCGCCCAGGTCGCCTCGCGGACGCGAGACGCCGAGACATTCGCCCAAATCGCCCTTCGACCCGACCCAACCTGACCCAACCCGAGGCGAGGCGATGCGAGGCGTGGCGAGGCGAGGCGAGGCGACGGCGGCGCGCGTGTGTGTGTGCGCGCGAGGGCACACTTGTACACCATGCACACTCATATGCCTTAGTAGTTGACACTACTCTTGCACATATATACATATAAAGCACCTTCACCCATATTACATATTCAATGTGGGACAACACTATTAACCCATTTCAAACTAGCAACTTCTACTCAATTTATCTATGGATTACACTAAGAAAATGACTTAGATCCAAACATGAAAGTTTAAGTCCTCATAGCAAGGAACAACCTCCAAATGTTAGTTNTGTGGGACAACACTATTAACCCATTTCAAACTAGCAACTTCTACTCAATTTATCTATGGATTACACTAAGAAAATGACTTAGATCCAAACATGAAAGTTTAATTCCTCATAGCAAGGAACAACCTCCAAATGTTAGTTTCCGGAAATTACATCAAGAACGTATATAAAATATGTCTCAAACTTTCCATTTTCTAACAATCCCTCACAAATCCATACAGAAATTGCATATCAGATTCTACTCATAACTTGCTTTTCAGAATTTGTACCGGTCATGGTTTGAACCCTTCTAAGTTCTCTACTTCGATGGCTACCAGATATAGATCAAATATTTCACCTTGAATCTTTATCCGTTGGTGTGTAACCACACTCCATAGACGACGACAAGTCAAAGGCTATGGTACCGATCTACGGCTTTGAGACGTTAATGGTCATGTCTCGATCCTGTTCATCGAATGCTTCGAGAAATAACCCTATCCTTTAATTGCAACCACACAATAACATTCGCTTAGCTGGGCATCTCCAAAGATGTACTGCCAATATCTCGTCTCACGACTTGACCTCATTCAGAGTTCTTAAAACTCCTGTTCACTAGCAGTTACAGTACCTCTTGAGGTTTATAGGTGAAAGACTCAGATACGTGAGTATCTATATAATTGTAGTAGAGGTACTACTGAATCACCCTCACAACTTGTTATTACCACATTGAATACACTTCGAGGGATCTCCTCTCAGGTGTATTGGGTTCCCGCTGTTGATGACTCAAAATGGGTTGTCAGTCCCATCCCCAACCTCGACTTAAAGACAATAGCATGCTCAATTCCCTTAGTCAAAGGATCAGCCAGGTTGTCTTGAGTTCCAATAAACTCAATAGCAATTATCCTGTCAGACACCAAACCCCTTATAGACTTTAGTCTAACTTAGACGTGTCTTTTGGTTTTCACATTATACTTTTTACTGTTTATCTTATCGATAGTTGTACGACTATCACAATGAACAGCAAGAGCAGGAAGCGGTTGGCTTACTACAGGAATTACAGACATAAGTCCATGCAACCATTCAGCCTCCGTCC
>QRFB01000363.1:83956-100428 GCA_008931105.1 Oenanthe javanica
GTCTACAGGTCTTTTCCCTTCTTTCTTAGATAAGTTGGAATAGTCAAGTCCTACACCGATTTCAGTTATCTTCTTAAATGTTTCACTATCAACATTCACCTTACTAGCAGCTAGTTTATAAGCTTCACATTTAGTTTCTAACTCAGCTAGTTTATTCCTAAGACATGCTTCTATTTCATCTTTAAGGTTGAGCTTGTGTTCCAAAGATTTAATAGAGTCTCTTAGGGAAGTATCTACAGTGCAAGCAGCCTCTAACTCTTCCACTTTTGCCTCAAGCATTCTGCATTTGGAAACAAGTGTTTTCTGTTCCTTTTGAGAAGTGTTTAGGCTTTTGCACAACATATAGATCTCTTCGCTAAGAGCCCCGTTCTGCACCTTATAATCATCAATAGACATTTCTTCCTTAAGGGTTAGAACTGGTACCTCTGGTTCTTCTGATGTCTCAGCCATGAGGGCAAAGTTTGCATGAATAACTTCTTCCTCNTCAACCATGAGGGCAAAGTTTGCTGCATGAGTAACTTCTTCCTCATCTGAATCATCCCAAGCTCTGCCTTCTGTTACAACTAAAGCTTTCTTTCCATGTCTTTCTTTCACCAGGGCTTCATACTTGCTTTTGAAGGCTTCATAAGTCTCTTTGGGATCGGTCTGTTTTGACTTCTTGCAGTCTGTAGCAAAATGTCCAGCTTCACCACAGTTATAGCATTTGAACTTCATTTTGAAATCCAAAGGAGATTTTTAGCTGGAACTCTTGCATTTCCCTTTGTAACCTAAAGAACTACCACCACCCTTAGTAACCCGATAGAAAAATGAAGATTTTCTCTGTGGTTGGTTACTCTTTCTGAATCTTATATTGCTGAACTTCCTTGCCATGTATGCCACGACACTATCATCCATGTTGTCCAGCTCTTCTTGGGTGTAGTCATCATCACTATTAGAGGTGCACTTATCATCATTATCAACTTGATGTGGTGCAGGTGATGACCTAGGTTTTTCTGCAACTATTGCCTTTTAAGACTCTTCCTCATCAGCAACTAATCCTGATGTGGCTTCCTTTCCTTTTGAATCATTGTCCCATGCTTGATCTTGAAGGGTCTCCAGCTCATAGGTCTTTAGAATTCCATAATATTCTTCCAGAGAAGTTGTATGCAAATCTCTGGTTTCTCTTACGGCGTAGACTCTATGCTCAATGCTCTTCGGCTGGTTCCTTAGATATCTCATATTGACTTCAACCATGGGGAGAGTTATACCTCTCAGATTCAAATCCAACATTAACTGATTGAATCTTAGATAGACATCTGTTATGCTTTCACTTTTTCTGATTCTGAAGGTGTCATACTCCATCTTGAGTATAAGTGTTTTGTTGCTTCTGACCTCAGCGGTACCTTCCATGACGACCTCTATTTTATCCCAAATCTTCTTAGCTGTAGTTAGTCCTTTGACTACATTAAACATTTCATGATCTAGGGATTCCATTAAGGTTTGTCTTACGGACGTATCCAAAGCTATTTGTTCCTTATCAGCATCTGAAAAGTCCGCTGCCTTTTTAGGCTCAGACCGTTGTGGTACAATCACATCTCCTTCCATATGCTCAGGAACAACAACCATCAGAACAAATTTACCCTTGATAAGGACTTCCAGATATTCAGGATTAACGGACTCAAGGTAGAGTTTCATTCTCAAAACTCATTCTTTATAGTGATCTCGGTTGAACAGTGGAATCTTGAATTAATTTTTAGGTGCCATCTTAATGTAGATTTAGAGTAGAGATAATAAACTTTTCTTATTACTTGAGTAGTAATTAAAAGAAAATCGAATTATCTCAGAATAAATCAAAGTTCAAATCCTGGTCACCAAAAATTTCTAAGTACCCAAGACTAGGCTATGTAGAAAATCTATATAGAACTTTTGCCTAAGTCGAAATTTCACTAAGTAGAAATTCTGTCCAAGTCGAAATTTTCACCAAGTAGAAACTCTGCTCAAGTCGAAATTTCTAAGTAGAAATTCTATGTAGAACTTCTGACCTTAGAGAAAATTTGCTGCAGGTCACATTTAATATTGAATAAACAATATTATTTTTCACACTTTTTGACTTTTGTGTCTTAACTCACCTAACACCCACGTGATAGGTACAGAGTCTTCTGTAATTTCTTTTTGTGCAGTGAGTATGTTGTCCAATCAAAAGCCAATAACACCTTTTTCACTTTTTTTCTTTTAAAAAGGAAATTAAAAGTTGTTGGGTTTGTCTTCTTTATCAAGAACAGTGATGAATACGTGAAGAACACCACAAACCAAAGTACCCAGAATATTTCACAAAAAATATCTAAAATCCACCCAAGCTAGATAATTACACCTGGAGTATTTAAATAATTTTTATGATGAGTTTTCACTGTTAAACGAATTAAGCACACTTTTCAAGAAAAGCTTGAAAAGTAGATCTGGAAATGAAAACTCACAAATCTCTACCAAACACAAGGATCTATGTTTTGTATGTCAAACATGAAGCTATGATACTAATTGTTAGGTCCAAATGTGTTGTAGATGGGGGGGTGAATATAACTTTTTAACTTTATGGAGCAATAAATACTATGTAATAAATGAACACAATGATTCAAGGAATATATGTCTTATATATAACTTGAAAGGGTTGCTACAACATTCATTACACTAGTACAACAGAAGTAAAGAGGGTAGTAAATGATACTAAGCTCTGTGAATACTCTCTCTCTCTCTCTTTTACAAGTGTTTCTCTTAATATTGCTCTTATTTTACAAAGTTACACAAGTACTTCTATTTATACTACTTGTAATCTATGACTTGTAGTCTTTAAAAGAAAATATATTAGTGGCCCAATGTTGTCCACGTAAATCTTATCTTGTCTTGAAAGATTGGAAATCTGCCAACCAGATGATGCCATGTATCATGTTGAAATTGTCCTCTATGTAGAACTTCGACATGGAAATTTCTACTTGCTCTATCTCGAAACTCCAAGTAGAACTTCTACATAGGAATTTCTACTTAGGTTCTATCTCGAAACTCAAGTAGAACTTCCTTCTTCCTGAGTACTTAGAAAATATTTTCACCTCCAGAATTTCTACATAGGAAATTCGACTTANCGAAACTCAAGTAGAACTTCTACATAAGAATTTCTAGATAGCTTCCTTGTATACTTAGAAAATATTTCTACCTCCAGAACTTCTACTTGACTCTAAGTAGAAACTTATCTAGAATTTCTAGATAGAAATTTCTAGATAGGTTCCCTAGTAAGTACTTAGAGAAATTATGGGCTTCAACTTGAAACTTCAATGCAACATCTTGAACTTGTGATTTCTTCTTGTCTTCTATATTCTTCAACAAGCTCTTGAACATGGAACTCTTCTACTGACATAACTTGCTATCAATGTCCTGACACTTGATGCAATGGTCTGGTTCATAAGTGACTAGTCTTGTAAGGGTTCTTGCTTCTGAATAGATTACCATGTTCAATTNTGAATAGATTACCATATTCAATTAGTAATGTGGCTTTCCAACAGTTGCTTTCCTACTTCTTCACTTGAAATCAATTAGCCTTATTGATACTGATAGTTATGATCTTGATTCTTTAAGTTACAAATCACTAAGGCATGAACAACTTTGACTTGAACTTCTTCCAATGATTTCTTCTTTGATTGATCATAATTAACAAATTGAATTGTATCAATAACCTTGTCTTCATTTTGCATTGATTTACTAGTGACTTCTTGTTCTTGATTGTCTTCCGGTTAAGTATCTTTTCTTTAGTTGAGTTACATAAGTTACAGTGTTACAAGTTTATACACTCTGCCTTTCCCTAGCTTTCAAGGAATGATATATTTTCTCATAGACATTTGTGTGATGACACTATAGCTAGTATATAGGTACTTATTAGGAGATAAGTTCATTGAACATGACTCGATCAGTTGAACAACTAATGGAATTCACTCACGTGCCAGTAGTTGTTCATATAGTGGTGGTTGTGCAAATGTCCTTTGACTTGAGGAGATCATAGTAATCTTGTGTGCAATGAACTATACTTTCTAGGTATAGGGATTTGCAATTGGAGATAGTAAATGACCAATAAAGGATCTACCCATTCTAGTGAAAGAAAAGAATGTCTTATGTTTTTCTATTATTGCTAGTTTAGGAATCTCTAACCAGGGTGAATGAAATTAGAAATTGGCAAGGGGTTTCTAATTCCATAATCAGAACTAGCCATTGTAAATATGAAAACATATGATTAAAATAGATAGACTTGACACAAGTTCCATGCCTTGTACTTAATCGGGACATTGTAGGGTAGAAGGAATTTATTGTACGGTAACCAACCACTAAATAGGTTTTTAGTATTCTAAGAAGTGAATTCATATTATCCGGATAGTCGCGATATGCCGAGAGGTATCTCTCACGATGTAGAATAAATATGATTATTTTATTAATTCTATTTAATGAATTTAAAGAATATATATAAATAAGAATAAAATTATTATTATTATTTATTTCTACTATCAGCTTAATATTGAACCTAAAGGGTCACACCATAAAAGAGATTGATATTTTGGTGAATGAATTAATTAATAATAGCTAGCAATTATTTATTTATGAAATAAATATTTATTTAACAGTTTTTATAATTAATTAAATGAGATTTAATTGATTATAAATAATTAAGATCATATCTTAATATTATTAATTATGAATTTAATTTAAAAAATTGAATTGAATGAGAGGATTATTTTCTAAAGAATTTAGAAAAAGAATTAATGATTAAAAGAGTTTTTGATTATTAATTAATTTATGAGGTTAAATAATTGAAGGGATTAATAATTATGGCCTCGTTTGTCTTAACTTATAAGCAGGTTATAAGCTGAAAAAATTGGTATATATGTACTTTTTCTGAAAATAAATAACTTATTTTCAAATTTGGAAATAAGATTTGGTCTTAAATTTCTAAAATAAATATTAATTTTCAAAAAAAATATGAAAATACTTTTTTAAAAAAAGTAACTTATTACTTATAAGCTAAGCCAAACACTCTCTATAATATTTTATAGGAAATGTTCTGCTGAAATATTTGCCAATAAATATATGATTATAAACTTTATTAGCCTCATCTTATTATTTTAGGAATTTTCAAGTGGAGACAACCCTAATTCACTCTCAAGCCATTTCTCATTCATCTTTAATTCAAGCACTTGGTGGATACCATTAGAGTGTTTCACACACTAAGGAGCAGCTGTTAGGATCTCTTTTTTTCATCCTCGGATCGCTTTTAAAGGTTAGAATTTTATTCCATACTCGTATACATGATTTATATGCGATTAATATTGGGTGTATATCTATTTAAATTGTTATACCATGCTTCCGCGAGTATGTAAGACCCTTGTATGATGCCTTCATTTCCTAGCCTTATTCAAGTTTCTATCTTCTGGTAAGTGTTATAACCAAGGACATTGAAAGAACTTCCATTATCTATGAGAACCCTGTGTACATTTAGACCTTCCACAAAAATGGTGATGACCAGAGCATCACTATGTGGATGCTGAACCCACTTTGTGTCTTCCTTAGTGAAAGTAATGTTTGTCATTTAATTGAGCATGGTTCTTATAGGTTCTATGAGAGTTATATTCTCTCTTTCTACAACCCCATTTTCCTGAGGAGTGCCTGGGGCTGAGAAAGTTTGCCTTGATCCTTTATATGCACAGAACTCTTCCATAACATAGTTTTTAAACTATATTCAATTATCACTTCTCAGAATCTTGACTTTGAACTTTGATCCCTTTTCAATCATTCTCAAAGGGTCGAGAGGAATAACAGGAGTCTCATTCTTTCTATGCAGAAAATACACATAAGTATACCTTGTATACTCATCAACAATAACAAATGCATATATTTTCTTCTCAATAGATATAACATTAACATGATCAAATAAATCAAGATGTAATAAGTGAAATGGTTCATCAATAAAGGACTCAATCATATTTTTGAAAGAAATTCTCATATGTTTGGCTTTCTAACATGAATTACAAAGGCCAATAGGAGTATAATGAGCTTTGGGTAGTCCTCTTACTAGTTTCTTCTTTTTCAGTTCATTGATATTGCTAAAATTTCAGTGACAAAGCTTCTTGTGTCAATTACAACTATCTTCAGTAGATGCCTTTCTAATTATACAACAAACAGGGCCATCAAATTTTATCTCTAAATTGGCTTCAAATAGATTATTATGTCTGTATCCAATTAATATAATTTATTGCTCCTTTTGCAGATAACCTCACAGTGTGTAGTCAAGAAATTGACATAATATCAAATGTATGTGATTTGACTAAAACTCAGCAAATTGTGTTTAAATCCTTCCACAAGAACTACAATTTAAATGATGACATTACCAATGATAAACTTGTCATACCCCAGTATTTTTCCAATGTTGCCATCTTCATAAGAAACTGTTGGGCTAGCCATTTCCTTACATTTTAATAACATATATTTGTTTCTAGCCATGTGTGTAGAACATCCACTATCTACAATAAGGATGTTTTCCTGTTTCCCTATAATTACACATGCAAGTTAATTAGACAACTTTGGGGATCTAAATAAGTTTAGATCCTTTAGTTTCAATTTTGTTAATTCTTGCAGCTGAAGTCTTATTATCAGAGTTTGACATATCAGACTTTGACTTGTCAGAGTGTGACTTGGTAGAATTTGACTTTTTAGTATTTTAATAATTAACAACATGATTATTTGATGAATTGCATGTTGGAGTAACTGGAATTTTATCCAAATTTGGTTTTAGATCATAATAATTGAAATGCAAATTGTGGTACTCTTTACATGTATAAATAGAATTTTGTAAACTACGACAATGAAAATAAGGACTTTATGGCCTATATCTAGAAGGATTCCTGAATCCTGATTTAAGAGTTTCATTCTTTGTTGTTCTATTTTTCCTGCATTCAATAGCAAGATTATTAGATTGTGGGCGTGTTTTAATTCTACATGAATCCTTATACTTTCACAATTATCATCCTTTACTAGATCTAATCATCACATTAACATTTGAGATTTTCTAACATGATAATAATAATGAGAACATACCTACTAAGCCTTCATACTTCTCCTTTTTTAACGAGCATAGGATGAACCATGTTATAAGTTAAGGTGCGTTGTACAGGCTAGAAATTGGTATCACTTACAATACTCGTTTAATAACCCCTTCCGTTCAGACCATTAACACAAATCAACTGAAAGGCATATGATAAGGCCTACTTGTAATTATTAGATGACAACTCAATTCAGATTAGAAAGGGAAGTAAATAATAAATAAGATAACAGGAATCAAGACGAAGAATGTCAACTAGACACGAAGAATCAGAATATCAGAAGAATTTTGACAAGGCTGCTACTCAACACTGGAAGAAGTTCATTTATATGTTCAAGCGTCGGTGTAAAATAAAGGAGTAGTATTTCAAGGAGTTCAGAAAATATAGAAGGTTTTAAGTGCCTACTACAGAGATTCCAAAAGAAGAAAATTATAGAGGAAGAATAAAAAGAAGACAGGACAAGACAAGATATAAAGACCACTACAGAAGAAATGTAAATAAACAGTGTAGTTAGTCATCCATGAACCAGACCAGCGCACAGGGTGTCAACAATGTCAATGAAGATTCGTCATCAAAAAGTTTAAGTGGTTAGAAAGGTCATTGTTAAATAATAAAAGAGTTTGATCTACATCAACAATGGTCTCACAGTCAAGATTTTAATTTAATTCTTTATTAATTAATTAAATTAATTAGTTAATTTAATTAGTAAATTTATTCACTTAGCATTAATTTATTTCTTAAATTAAATACATGATTAATTAATTTAAAATTATTTTAGAATGAAGAAGACAGAAGCTGGAAGCTCAAAGAGATATAGGTTTGTTTGCAATGCAGTGTACAAGATTCAGAATCCAAGATTGAATATTTGAATAGAACATGCAGTGGTGAAAAGAAGTATTGTCTAGTTTAAAGATTCAAATTATTTCAGTAATAGAGGTACTTCTAAGTACAACTGTAGAGACAGCTAAACATGCATGACTATCCTGACTTGAAGATAAGACGAAAAAAGAATTGACACAGAAGAAATGCAGATTCATATATTCTTAAAAGTGGAACCCCGGTTGAAATTGATTTAACATTTCCAAGTCAAAAGGAGTTCGGTTCCAGACGTTCAGAAGAACGCAGCTTAGAGCGTAAGGATTTATTTTTATTAATAAATATTTTACTTATTTGGTAATATATATATATATATATATATATATATATATATATATATATATATATATATATAAATAATTTTAGATATTTATTTTTACAATTTCTGAATTAAATTAATTATTTATTAATTAAAGATTATAAGTTGTGCGGGTCTAAAAGCATTTTTATGGAGTTTGTCCATAATAAGGCGAAATAGGCCCCTTTGTTCTTCAAATTCAATTGACTGGTGATTAAAGTAACCAATCTAAGGCTACCGCGTGTCAAAAGAAATGAAAAAGCATGTTGAACAAAATGTCATACCGAGTGCTAATCAAAATGTCATACTGAATGGATTTGAAAAGTCATACCGAATTTCTTAAGGCAAAAGGTCATGCTGGAGCTATTTGAAAAAAATGATTCCGAGCAAGAATTCAGAAAGTCATACCGAGCTAAATCAGAAAGTCATATCAAAATTTTGAAAGGTCATACCGACCAGAAAAAGGCATACCCGTGATTTTTTTCAAAGGTCTAAAGGTTTAATTAGTGTTTGAAAAATGTCCTGATCAAAAGTCATACAAGTTTTACTACCTCAATAAATATGAGGCCAATGGCTTCATTTTTCAAGTTAGTATAAAACATTCAAATTCAGTAATTTGTCTGCAAAGTTATATTCACAGACTTTCTGTGCTGGTTTGAATTCTTAATTCCTTAAGTAGAACAGTTCATGTCAAATTTGTTCTAGGAATTAAAGAAATATTCTATGGAATATTGTAACACCCTTTCAAGTTTAATAAACATATTTAACTTGAATCTTGTTTAAATAATTTTAATTATTCTTGATAATTAAAATATTATTTTAAATCAGAATAATTCGTGAGAAAATCTTATGATTGTATCCAACCCCCCTTCTACAATTCTATATAGGGACCAACAATTGATATCTGAGCCATCTGATTGACATACAAATCAAGATTCATAGCTTAGTGAAGCTCACAATGCAGAAGCTATTTGAACTCTGAATGTTTAGAGGCCTTGATAAATAAATTTATTTTATAAAAATAAAATTTAGATAAATTTATTTTATAAAAGTAAAATTTAGATAAATTTATTTTATAAATTCTATTTAAATGAGTTTATTATTTAAACTTGAAAAAGTTTATTTTATAAACATAATTGAAATAAATTTATTTTATAAATTTAAATTAAATACATTTATTCTCTAAATTTAAATAGATTTACTTTTATAATTTAAATTTTTTTAAATTAATTTATTTTATGAATTTAAATTTAGATAAATTTATTTTATAAATTTTATTTAAATAAATTTATTTTATAAATTTAATTTATATTAGTTTATTATTTAAACTTGAAAATATTTATTTTATAAACTTAATTTAAATAAATTTATTTTATAAATTTAATTTGAGTATATTTATTATTTAAATTTAATTTATAATCTAAAGTTATTAAAAATCTTGGTCCATTTTTGAATTCAGAAGCAGCTTGAAGTTTTTGTAGTGGATAGCTGTTAGTCCACTCCGATAGTTACCTTTTTTTTGACTTATTTACTTTTTCATAAATTTTTAAATTTAATTTTTTTTAAATATTAATTTACATTTTATTTAATTTTTCATAAAATTTGAAATTTTTTAAAATTTAATTTTTTATAAATATTTATTTTTGATTAATTTATTTTCTAAGAAAATTAAAAATTTTAGAAATTTAAATTTTTCTTAAATATTAAATTAAGGGTAATGAAGGAGTTTATAGTTGAAGAATTCTTCGTTTTGACTTAGAAGTAATTCCCAGAGTGTATGACCATGTTTCGAGGAAAGTGATCATTTCATATTAGTAGGTTTATTCCGGAGCGTTTGGATTTTATTGTGGATGTTACGATTATTTATGTTATAGTTCCATAGACTACTCAAATGTAAAGAAATGATAGATTTATTAGTAGGGAACTCTGCTGAATTTTTCTCTGACTCTATTGATCATTCTAGTTTTTGTACAATTATATTTATACAAAACATATTTAAGAATCGTTAGAGGTCACAACTGAAGGAACATATGAGCTTAAAGAATACAAAACTGAACTTCATATTATCTCTGCATGTACGGAGTATCTTATGCAAAGAATGAGGATAATAGAAGTTCATGCTAACCCTACCAAGACCGTTTAAGACATAGGATTATTTTCAGTTACATTTATAAAATTGATTGGAGTACTGAAAACCTATGAACTGGAAAAAGAACCGTTTAAGGCTGTATTTGGTAATGGTAAATGGGTTGGTACATCAATTATTCTTGTGGTTAAGGAATCCAATTCAAGTTCAATTTTTGATAGCTGCAAGACAATGATGGTCTATAGATGCAACATCGGGTTCTACAACAAAACTTTGATTTATATGAAGATTTTACAAGCATTCAAGGATAGGGAATTATTCCTTGAACTGAAACAAGGATTATGCATTGTTGAATGAGCATCAAGCTGAGCTTATTTTGCTGAAGGAAAGAGATGGGATGACTCAGATGATTCAGAGAAACAAATGTAATCTTGATATAATAGCAATCTCTGAAGATATTTTACTCCAGTAATCTCATGTATGAATTTTTTCTATCAATACAATGATTAATTCTAAAATATGAAATACATAATTAAGATCTTAGAGGTTAAATATTTATCTTACACAGTAGCACTATAACATGTCAAGAACATGAAGACTGTTGGATAAGTTTTTAAGAACACTCTTCTACATGTTAGAAATGTTAATCTGGTGTATGTTATATTAGAAGATATTACACGTGTTACGGATTATATGAGAATTAAGATAATTGCAATGGTGAGATTAAAATCTTTTCTTATAGCTTTAAAGTCTTAGACCAATAGCCATGTTTCAGAGTCCCTAAAAAAATTAGATTTTCTTATTTAATCGTGAATTGCCTGTTTAGGATAAGAAATAAATTGAAGGTTATACGGAAATTACTTAAGAGTTCAGTTAAAAATTGTTATATCTAAAACCGACATAGGTAATTAGAGATAGTAAAAATGTTAGACAACAACAGAAATGGATTAAACAGAATTAATAATTAAATTGTTAGTTCTTCTATTCCATGTGCTTTTCGAAAATTATTGAATATCTGTAAATCTGTTGAACAACTGTTACACTTGTGTAGAATGGTTAAAGTAGATAGTACTAAATTTTCTAATATGCAAAACATGCCTGAAGTGCATAATTTTTATCTATAATGCATTGAAGTTGAATTTTACCTTGTGTTCTTATTTTCATGCTTGTTCATTTAAATTTGAACATGTATAAGAATCATAATAGGGTAATGACTGTTAGTCCATCTAAAATTATGTTGGAATCACTTATCTCATAGCCTTAAGACTACCTTATCAAGCCTACTGTAAATGAGAAATGATCAGTCAAAGATAAGTTTGTGCATGTTAAGGTTGAAGTTGTTGTTACCTCTGCTGAAAACAATATCTCTAATCCATCTGGACTCAATTGAAGTTGATTACTAAGAATCTTAATCGTTTTTTATTACAGGGTATGTAACAAAAGAAAAATTTTATGTGAATTCATGACAATTATTGTTCGAGGCATATGACTAGCATTAAAGCTCTAATATCTGTTGGGTCCCGGAGATCGTAGAGGGGGGGTGAATACGATTCCCAAATTAAATATGACTATTAATTATTTTTGGGACAACATAAAAATTACTTTGGTTCAAACCCGGGTACTGTTCATCATCTTCTTCAACCTCAAGAACACCATTAAAATAACCAAGATAATGAACGGTAAATCATCCAAAACACACAACACAACAAGATCCAAGAATATAACTTTATATTCATTGAAGTGGGGTAGATGCTACAAACAAGTTCAAGAACATAAGCTCAAGAACACAACAAAGAAGTGATTTTTGTCTCCTCTAAAACTATTACATTTTGTAGATCTAGGAGACAAAAATCAACCCTATCTTCTATACAAGATTTAACAAGTGTTTTCAATAGAAGAATAGAGGAGTGGTATAATAAAGAAAATCATGGCTACAAATATATTCAAGATCTAGTTTGGCCATGGGGGAGAGAATAATTTTTCTCTCTCTCCCCTTTTCAATTCACATCCGGATGCACACCCACCACTAAAGATGAAGACTTGAGTTTTTTTCTTTTTATATTGAAAAAGGTGTTGCTTTTTGCTTTTCCACCTTTTACTCTTGTCCACTCAAATCTTATCTTCAAAGTCATGTGCCAAGCATGCCTTTGGAAATATTTAATGTAAAAGTAATATTTAATAAATATATAAAATATAAATAAAGAATATCTTTATTTATAAAATATATAAATAATTAAATAAATACTTTATTTAATTAAATTAAATATTTCCATTCCACTCTTCAATTTGTGTAGACTTCCTTATCCAAATACTTGGCCCCGTATACGTGACTCCACCACGTCCAAGTATTTGGCCTTCTAATCTGTGAAGCTTTAGTAAGATCCAATCAGGTTGTGCCGTCTGTCCCTTATCCATTAGGCTGACATTTCTCCAACACTGATTTACCACCTTTGTTGATCCTCCACATGACTCAAGAAAACCAACAACTTTAGAATGATTAAAATCATATTAACCGACGAGAGCTTGCCTCCAATGTCCTGACACTTGATGCAACGGTCTGGTTCATAAGTGACTAGTCTTGATAGGGGCTCTTGATTCCGAACATGATTCCACATTCTTCTTTGCAAACCTTACTTGTTGCTTCGATTGTAATGCACTAAAATCGTCATAGACTAAGACAATCTTCTGTAGCTTCCACATCCTTGAATAGATGTCAACATCTTTTATTCTCCACTGAGGCATGAACATGTTAATGAACTTCTTCCAGTGAGCTTCAAGTCTGTAGATGATCCTTTGATACTTTGTCTTAACTGAACTCTGTGATCCAAGATTTCTGTGCACCTGCATATTATTACATGTCCTGTTCTATTGTTGAGTTATCATCAACCATTACATAGAGATTACATTTAGCATTTCTAGTACACATGAAAGTGCAGTGAGTTACTTCCCTTCACTCCTATCTCCCCTTTCAATCTCCCCCTATTTGGTTGATATGGAATAGCAATCAAATACTATTTCCCTTTACAATCTCCCCCAAAAGCAATTAAATAAAATTAACTACTAGAGGATAACTCAACTAACATACAAGAAACAATTAAAGTACTGGACATGAAAATAATATACAAAAGGTTCTGGAAAGATATAATCAGTTAAATCCAGATTTCCTGAGTTGCTGAAAATGAATGATGAATTTCTGAATTTCATTTTCCTTTAGCTTCCTCCACTTCAATGTTCTTCAAAGATGGGGTTCTTTCAATAAAGAAACAAATCATTAGTAAAGACTTCTGAACAATCATTCTTGTTCATCTTGCAATTCGAACTAGAACATACAGCTCTCTATGTTCCCCATAAGAGGTCAACTCATTCTCCCCTTAAGGTTGTTCTCTCTTGGAATGAAAGTCACTTCCTCTTTTTCTTCAGGATGTTCTATTTCCAGGAAACATATTTTTCTTTCTTCCCTGCACTACTCCACTGACTTCATCTATCACTGAAACAAGAAATAGAACACACTTGGACACTTCTCAGATGCCCCTTGAAAATCTCCTTCACATTCTTCTTTAC
Organism: Oenanthe javanica; assembly: GCA_008931105.1. Taxonomy (NCBI): domain Eukaryota; kingdom Viridiplantae; phylum Streptophyta; class Magnoliopsida; order Apiales; family Apiaceae; genus Oenanthe; species Oenanthe javanica. The sequence goes on from QRFB01000363.1 coordinate 97,887, forward strand.
CCAGAAAACTTCTACTTAGCAAAAACTCCCCCTGAGTTGATACTCTTCAAAGAAATCTTCATTTTCATTCATTGATCGTGCTAGAAAGAATTCTTCTGCCGAACCTCTCCTAAGAATGTTCCAAGGACAGATCTTCAAACAAATAGAGCAAAATCCCTTAGATATCTTTTCAGAATAAGATATAGCATTGCAAACCAAGATGTTAAGATTCTCCATAACTTCTCCCCTTAGTACGACAAGTAACTTCTTCCCAATTGACAAAAAGTAACTTCTCCACTTCAGACGAAAAATCAGTTAAATCTACAACACCTTTAGGGATTAGGCTCCAACCAATTACTAAGAAACTCCCCCTTAGTAATTTCTCCATTGCATCACTAAGGTTTCAATTTTATCTAATTCTCCCCCTTAGTTCATGCAAGCTCCAATCCACCCTTGTGTCTTTAGATATCCTCTAAGTAACCTCCACAAGATAGGATTGACAGATCTCATTTCTTGTATCACCAAGAGATCTCGTTTCTTGTATCACCAAATTCTCCCCCTTAGTTGAGAATATCCTTTAAAACAATAAAAGTATCATCTACATCCAATCGAATAAGAAACTCTCCTCCAATTGAACATAAAATCCTCCTTAGGCCTAAAAATTAATGTCTCCCCCTTTGAGATTGAGAACAACATGAATTAATAGACCCAAAGGTAATAGTTTGGACATTCCCACTAAGCTTCAGCTAGACTCTTCTTCAGCTTGTCTTCCAGAAAAGAATCTCTTCAACATTTCAGAGCTGGAAAATTCAGTAACAGGATTCAAGCATAGTAGCAAGGTTAGTGTTTGGTCTATGGTTTCCTCACTTCTACTACGTTCTGTTGGTGTTTACACTTTCAAGCGTAAGTGTTCCACTCATTTCTCTCCCTATTTCTCTCACTCAAGTGTATCACTCCCTCACTTCACTCAAGTGTTTCTCTCCCTTACTTGCACTCATTCCATTTATAGCAATTTGTACCTGCAAGTAAATCCATGCTAGTCTCACCAAGATATTATGGATCGTTGACTGTAGCATGTTGTCGATCACTAAAGATCTAGGTTCTGAGATGGAATCTCAGACAGGGTTTCAGTTAGGCCGTCACCCAACTCACCATGAGCAAATCCATGCACACGTGGCTCGTCGTCGGGGAATAACCCTTCTGAAATTGGAATCTCCTCCATTCCAGGAGTGACTGAAATCCCAACACCCTGATCCTCAAAAGACTCATCAAATTGGTAAACCAACTGAATCATAGTCTACGAGTTGTTGCTCAGCTACTTTCAGCATCAACAATCTCCCCATATGCAAATCCATGCACTGGATCGTTGAATGTGGTATGCGTACTAGCAGCTATCTAAGCATCAACCGACTCCCCATATGCAAATCCATGCACTGGATCGTTGACGGTGATATGCCTTTAAGTTTTGAGCGATCCATGTATTCCAGAATTTGAATTCCTGGGAGAGTAGACGTGTACAAACATCTCTCTCAATCACCTGTGAAGATGAATTAACTCACTATTTTCAGTCATGGAAAACTGTTAGTGATTGCCTCTCAACATCAACAGATTGCTCTGCGGATGTGAAATCCCGTTAGGGAACTAGGACTGTTCCTCCTAGGAAGGTTGACAAGGATTCTAATATATGGCAAGAAATCCAAGTTTCCCTCAAATACCTGTGAAGGTGGCTCAACAACTTCATTCACCATGAATGGTAAACAAAGAAGTTTAGGGGTTTTACCTATACCTCACAATGTGCACTTCTTGCAATGTGTCCTCACAATTGTTAGTCCCAAGAGAGGCTAGAGAACTGTTAGGTCCTATAACATCCCTTAGAAGCAAAAACTTTAGGATTACCATCAGCGTGAATGCTTTTGGTGTGCTTGACTCATTACAAGGTGCTCTGGCTGACGAGCGAATTTTCAATGAAATCACCCTGTTGAGAGAGTTCATTCAGAAACGGTTGAATTGCCTTTTCAGCTCTGCATCCTTTTGAGAGAATACAGATGAGCTACAGATACCTCAATTTGTATACTTCTTTCCTTCTCGAGAGGTAGAGCTGTGGGTGCACTTCCGACTTCATCCTTATTTGCTGCATCAAGTGCAGTTTCTCCCTTAACAACCGCTAATCTACATAAGTTCCTTATATCACCAAGGGTTGAAAGTTTGAATTAGAATGATAGTGTTTGGTACTAAGGCCTTGGTTAGAAATTGATGGATTATTCAACTTCTTGACCTTCCCCTATAGCCACTAAGGCCAAGCCATTACGGCTAAATAGATAGAGTTGATCAGAGCTATATAAAATTTGGTAGAGTATGATTAAACTTATTCTCTATTCCTTCTCAGAAATATAGCATCGGAGCAATGTGTCCTCAAGAAACAATGCACCAGAGCTAAAATGTGGGAATTAATAAAGAATAGGTAAAAGAATATTGAGCCAAATTTCATAAACTCACAACATTGAAAAAAAAGTTTAACAGATTAAGAAAAGTGTTCTTTTGAATTTCTCTTAGACAAATATCC
>QRFB01000364.1:3626-71912 GCA_008931105.1 Oenanthe javanica
GTCCTCTTGTTCACTACATTGACAAATCACCTCCCTCCCCTTCCCTTGCCATCACAACCACTCACTCATTCCTCATGAAATTTCAATCCATCACAACACATATCTACAAGTTGTGTTCCACTCACTCATTCCTAATGAAATTTCAATCCATTACAACACATAACTACAAGTTGTGTTCCAATCACTCCATCTCTCCAATTGTGAAGCTATGTTACCCAGACTCTTCATTTTTACCTTCGAGCGAGTATCGCGAGTATCCATGTCAGACACTCGACACTACTAGAGCTAAAAATATGTATATTTTTCAAAATGTTGTCGTATCCATATTGGACACTTTTAACCGAGTAACATAGAATTAAAGTTGTAATACAAATTACTTTAACCCTACAAACCACATGTTCTAAACTAGTCGTGTTTAAATATCAGGCAGTCACACAATCACAAACCTACACCAACCCAAATTCCCTAATCAATCATATATTTAACCACACATTTCATTACCCCAAAATCCACAAAACCAACAATGAAATCAAATCAAATAACACCGCAAACACAATTAGACAACACGAATAATATCTCCAACAATAAGAACCAAACACAATACAAATACTAATTGCATTACATTACATTACATTAGAAACCCTAGAATAGATAAACACATATATTAAAACAGAAACAGATACTACTAGTTCAATTGATATCAGAATCATCGAAATCATCATCGAAAGAGTTGTAAAAGTCGGCGTCAGCGAGACGGTGATGATCGAAAGTGATGGGAGCCTCACCGAACATCTCCAAAGCTTCGTCGTCGACGTCCATAGCCATAGTCGAACCTTGCTCCTCTAGTTCTTGAAAGTAATCTACTGCCATTGCCTTCATCTCTCTCCCTCTCTCTCTCTCTTTCTCGGCGAGATCGATTGATTTATATGTACTGTTCTGTTGTGTTGTCGCCTNGCTCTCTCTTTCTCGGCGAGATCGACTGATTTATATGTACTGTTCTGTTGTGTTGTCGCCTCTGAATCGAGGTTTGATAACAATGAAATGAATACTCACGATTTTAATTGGGCTTGGACTCGCAGGTGTTTCTATTTGCTAGGTTTGACGGGTCAAGTAACTGGTCTTTAATTAAGGGAATTGCTTTAAGCCCATTAATCTAAAATGTTTGGACTCGGTCTCAGGATATAACAACGGTTAAGGAGAGAAAAAACTCTTCTGTTTTAGGCGTAGGAGCGGATAACCTCACGTGGTTTAATAAAACTCAAATAAATCATTCAAATTAAAAATAATAGTTTAATATAGCCAATTTAATTAATTTTTCTTAACTATGATTAAAAATATTATTAAATATTTAATTACATTAATATAAATATATATACATACATATATATCTTATATTATTACTTTTTTATTAAAAACATTATTATTTATAAATTAATATATTTTTTATATAATTGTTTTTTATTAAATAATTCTATAAAATAATAAATAAGTTGTTAACCAATATTAATGTATGTATATACTTTTTTATTACATAACTATTATTTTTTAACCTTTAAACATTTACACGTTAGTTTGTATTTTACTTTTAAATTTTACTTACTCGATGAATATTTATATTTTTTTAATAATTAACTAAATATGAGTGATATTTTAATATTAAATTATAATACATACAAACGCACACACTTACTTATATACATATATAGATATATATAGACAAATATACACAATTTCTTATATTTCGTATAATGTACGAATTTTTTTTAATATTTATTATTTTTACTTTAATATTGTATTTATATGATTAGAATTTATTTTTATTTTATATCTATGATTTTAATTTATTTATAATTTTGTGTAGAAATAGTACTTTTATATAATTTTTCACATATTTTTATGTGTTCGTGTTTAGAAGAGATAAAATTTATATATTTTATTTAAAGATAAGTTTTAATTAGAATATAAATTTTTTTGATATACTTTTTCCTGTAACAATATTGTTACGATATATATGAATATTAATGTCATAATATTAAAATTAGAATATTTTGATATATTTTTAAAATATAATGTCATAATATATATGAATATAGAAATTTTCTAACCATAGTTAAGAAAAACTAATTAGAGGGGTTATATTGGATCATTAGTTTTAATTTGAAGGGCTTATTTGAACCTTATTAAATCACATAAGCTTATCCGCTCCTACACCTAAACCACAATAATTTTTTCGCTCCTTAACCCTATATGTAATAATATATATAATTTAATTAATTAATTTTTCATTTTTCATTTTTCATTTTTTTTAAATCAATACAAATGTCATAAAATATTAAAATATAAATTTATTTATTAATCATGATTTTAATTTTAATTATTAAAATGAAATTGAGAATAACAAAATATTCAACCACTCATATGCTAAGAAACATAAACAATCATTTAAAAGCAATAATTTAAAAAATATTTTTCTAGGAAAATAAATTATCACAAAAAGAAATTTGTGATTTTATTCTGCAAGCATTTGCAAAGTTAAGTAGCTAAAATTCCTTTCTTGTTTTTCTTTTCATATTGAAAAATATATAGACAATCAATAATTTAACTTTTTTTACCCGTATTTCGCACTCGAATTCAAAAAATATTAGAAATTTAAAAATGTATGCAAATAAATTATTGTCATTTTATAGATAATTTTTTAATTTATCCAACCATTTTAATAAAATATATATTTGTTGTGTTTTATAAGGGTATAATAAATTTGACTGACTCGTGATAAAATATTATAAGTATATAATAATGAACTTCAAAAATGTAAAATCTTATAAGGATTTCAATTTTTCAATGAACAGTTTGAGAACTTATTGATTCTAACAACCGATTACAAAGTTAATTATTAAAAACTTTTAATTCATAGATGTAGATTTTGAACATATGAATGGGATATTTCCGAAACTCACACAAAAAAGGAATTTTATAAATTAGATTCGATCATGCATAATAATATAAAGCATTGATTAGTTTTTTTCAAAAATATAAAATGTTAGTCTTAAGTAGCAGAAACTAATACAGAGGGGGTGAATGTATTTGTTGATTTCTTTTTCTTTTTGCTATGCTGAATTGATTCTGTGTACAAACTATAATGGCTTAGTTTTATGTATATGAATGTTTGGCCAATGATTGCAGAAATAAGAATAATAATCAAACACACAAAACTAACTTTCAATCTAATGTCGTATTAAAATTGAACTTGCTACAATCTAAGTTTCAAATATGAATCTCGGCTTCTTGTTCTTGAAAGAAAACAAGGTTTGAAAGATATTCAATACACTAACTTGTGAAACTGTGCATTCTGCTAAATATACAACATGTCTTTGGTGCACATGCTTTCACAGTCAGTTATACTATAACTAGAAACAGACAAATGAAACTTTATATTGTACATAATCTATTTCTAGCTAAGTTCCATGACTTGATAGTTCATACCATCTGCATGTTATATTATGTCATTATCTTGTTCTTCTTTTAAGTTTCATTGTAGACTTGTCATTATCTTCACATGTTTGACGAACCCTAATCATGACAATGCTTCGATTACTTGTCTTGTTCTTGTGCACACTTCCTTGAAATTAGCTCTGTTGAAATAGTCGAGTATTCCATTCAAATCCCTTCGAGAAGTCATGATGTAGACTTATCGATTGACTACCTTCGAGACTTCTCGATTGGTTTTACTTTGTTACTTCTCGATTGGTCTAGACTTCCCGACTAAATTGAGCTTTGATGACTTCTCGATCAGACTAGACTTCTCGAATGACTTAGTGCCATTAACTTCTCGATCAGTCTCAATCTTCATATTTCTCGAATGCTTCAAATGCTAACTTCTCAATGTGTTACATTTCTGGATTTCTCGAATGGTTAATTTGCTAACTTCTCGATTGGTTATGAAACCTAACTTCTCGATTAGTTAACAAATACAGATTCTAGAGACTTCCCTACCAGCTTCATACTTGACTTCTCGAACAAGATGACTTCTCTATTGAACATTTTCCTTAGAACCAATTCCATACTTAACTCCTTATTTGATGTGCTCTTCATTCCTCTGATTCATGATTCACTTTCAATTGAATCTTTTATCAGTACATTTATTTTTGTGACCAACTATTTACAATCACTATGCTGTAAGTGCTCATAGACAATACTTTTTAGAAAGCGTTGCATTGCTACTGTTGCGGTAGCTATGAGATTTTGGAACTTTTGTAATACGGCTAAAATAGTGTTGCATTAGCTGTAAATTCGTGTTCCATATTACTCATGGTGTCGCATAGAATACAACACTAACGGATTGTGTTGCATTATTAGTTTCTCAATGTTGCATTTTTAGTTTCTCAATGTTGCATTATCATAGTCTAGTGTTGCTAAAAAGATCATTTTGATGTTGCATTATGTAAACATAGTGTTGCAAAAGATAGGTGGGCCCCACTAATGATGTGACACCTGTGAGGACCACTGATGACGTGACAGTTGGACCCATCAATGACATGGCAAGTGAATCCCAGCTTATGTGGCAGGTGGACCCAAGCTTATGTGACACGTGATGTGGCACCCACTTCTGATGTGGCTCCCCCTTTCGAGGCAACACTAATTATTGTTGCATTTTTATCCCAGTGGTGTTGCATTATATGTATACTGCAATATTTTTCCTGTGTTGCATTAGACAAGCAAAAGCGTTGCCTTATAGGTCTAAGGCAAGGCTCGCAGATGCAATACCAAAAAGTGTTGCATATGTCGATTTTCGATCCTAATGCAACATCATTTGGGGTATAAGGCAACATAAAAAAATGTTACATATGAGCGTTTATGGCGTAGTGAATGGAGTTACAGTAGAAATAAATTTCTATCTACAAACATGTAACATAAAGAACTAAGTCCCCGTCCTATACATGAAGTACTAAGTATGTTACAACATGACAAGTAGACATAATTAAGCATAGTAAGCTTGATTTAATCCAACATTAAATAATATTTAAATAAATAGATTTGAAAAATCAAACTTAAAAAATATTATTCATATATTATAATTATGAAATATAAGTAAATAGATTTGTAATTAAAAAATAAAGGAAGGGCCCCTTTGAAAGAAGTCAAGCTCAATTAAAAAACAGATTCAAAGAGGAGAGGTGTTTAGATCGAACCCCGAATCAAAAAAATTGGATATTATCATTTCTGACTCGGTCTGGCCTGTCGCCTTATCCACCCTGTTTGTTATACCCCATCTCCGTCTATTATTGAATTCACACGACCCGACAACACGCATTAATACAACATATATAACATAACTTTCGGAAAAACCTGATATCTTTATTTTCGTCTCAGCAAATCTTTCTGAATCTCTCCTCATCTCTCCTCTTCTCTGGACTCTTAATTCGAAGCAGAGTCAACCTGATATCTTTATTATATCAACTTTTATTAATACATGGTTGTATACAAACTTAATATAGAAATTAAAATAATAAAAATTTTATTAGACTCAATTAAAATGACTATTTAAATAAATAAATATTAATTAATTAACATTTATATTTATAATTATAAATAAAGAGTTGTTTAGTATATTAAAATCAAATTTGGAAGAGTAAAATAAATTTGACTAACACATGGTAGAATATTATAAGTGTATAATAATGAATTTGAAAAATATAAAGTACAGAAGCATATTTTTAATATTAATATTGATATTATATCATATACTCCCTCCGTCCCAACCAATTCTTATCACTTTTTTTTCATTTTCTGACACGCATTTTAAGGTGGATTTTAAGAATAGTTCCATAACTTATTTTTAAAAATTTCTTTTTTTGTATAAAAATAGGATTGTTCTATATTTATACAAAAAAGGAAAATTTCAAAAATAAATTATGGAATTATCCTTAAAATCCACCTTAAAATGCGTGCCAGACACCCCATTTTGAAATGATAACAATTCAAAAGGACGGAGGGAGTATATAATAAGAGTAAAAAAGATTTTATCCGATTACTACAAATGTCACAAATTCGATACTCATTGACAACTTATTTAAATTTAATATTTACAAATTCAAGTATGATAACTTTAAAATTCAAATCCTATTTATAACGTATTATAATCTAATATATTAAATAAATTGAAGGTTTTTAATCTAACAATAATTAAATAAATCATAATATCATATTATATTATATCTTATATATAATAATAATAATAATAATAATAAAAGTAATTCTATTGAAAAACTAACAAAAATCAAGAATACGATATTCAACGAATTAATATATTTAAATCTAAATATATTAGCATTATATATTTAAGGTTCAAATAGTTTTCGATAGCATACAAGTATTGTAAAAGAACTCGCATACCAGATTTTCTTCTCATACGTACATTAATGATTGGTTTTTTATAGAACAAGACTTCATTCTAATATTTAAATATATCATAATAACAATGGAGAAATTTAAGATAAATTTATGTGTAAATACTTGTAAATATATGTATATTGAAAAGTGGCCTCCAAAGATTTTTTTTTAAAAGATTAAAGTATGAACGAGATTAATAAATTATATGTTAATTATATTATATAATTTAAATATTCAATTTAATTTTATAATTTATTTATTCTATTATTAAATATTTTCTAATTTTCTAATTTAATCCAATTTATATATTAATATATAATTTTAAAAATTAATAAATATTATAATTATATTATACGAATATATTAAAACATTTCAAAATTATTAAAATATTAATAATTTTAAAATAAATAATTAAATTATTATAAATAAATAAATGTCATCGGTTAAAATTTAGTGTATATAGTTAGATATCGAATTATAATAAATAAAATTGTATTTAATACACGTATATTTTTTTAGGGCAGTGACCCAATATCTACCATCCATTTTTTTTTAAATTTTTTGACTTTAATAATATAATAAATATAGATATTGTTTGATTGATTTTTAATTAAATATAAATAAATTTTTTTATTTAAATATTAGTCAATCTCTGTTATAAACAGATTAAAAGCCATGTTCATTCTAAATTTAAGCGGATAAATTACAGAAGGCAGCAAAGGGAATGTACTTGGTAATTAATTAATTGATAAAAGATAAGAAAACTAAAGCAAAACTTCAATCAAGCAGCAAAGGGAATGTACATGGTAAAACTCTTGCAACTTAGAAAACTAAAGCAAAACTTCAATCAAGCAGCTAGTGACCGCCTGATATAATGATATAATAATTATAGTAGCAGGAGCATCAGAGCTAATGTGCCATATGATAGCGATGTTGCTGAAGCATCATTATATGTCAATCTGCGGTACAATCAAACCTCCTGCAGGTGGTGTCGGTGGAATATTAGTGCCTGGGGGAGGAATAGTGCCTGGTGGAGTAGTGGTGACCGATCCCCCGGGGGCAGAAACTGTAATGGCGAGTTTCATACCAGCAGCACAGTGTCCAGGTACAGTACATATGAAATAATGTGTGCCTGGTGTCTTCAATGAGATAATAGTATCACCTGATTTGTCCGTGCTAATTGAGTTTCCAACTGTGCATGAAGTATAATCTTCTAAACTCACTTCCGCTACTGTATGCCCTGCAACATATTCGAATGCTACAATTTACCGAAAGAAAAATTAGAATTTAGCTCAAGCATTATACGTGACACAGATCCGATATATTAATTCTCTGCATTATTAGTAAAAATATGCTGACAAGTACATGCTCAAAACAAAAAAAAACAAAAATTAGAATTTACCAAGGTTGTCTCCAACATTGAAGATCTTGCCTGCACTCCAGGATGAAAAATCAACACCTAGTCCCCAACCAGCCGCGTCTCCAACGGTGCAACTCAGGGCCACACAACTTGAAATTGTAGCCATAAAAAAACATGCAACTGCAAATATGTTTCTCACCATTGTGTTTGTGTTTGGTTTGATTAAGAGGATATCGGTTGTTAGGGCTCTGTTTCATATAATGATACATGTAGGCTTTGGCCTTTGGCAATATATATACATGTACATTGCCTTATGCCTACTTCAAATTTGCTTGGGAAACAGTTTTTTTTTCTCTTGCTAGAATGTGAGGAAAGTTTGGTTTCCTGTTTATTACAGTGCCCATAAAGGAATATTTAATGATAAATGTATGAATTTCGAAAAAATCTTATAAAATTCAGTAAATATAGGTTGCCTTGTAATGATTCAAAAATTTATTTTTATGTTCTAAAATTTCGATATCCATATGTGCAAAAGCTACTTTTACTATTTTGATTTTATTTTGATAAATACTCCCTCCGCCCCATTTTACTTATCATTTTGGGAAAAAAATTGTCCCTAAATAGTTGTTCATATCTTATATTAATACACTATTTTACATATTTTTCCAAGATTACCCTTTACTCCTATTTCTCATGTTTGAATTTAGAATACATTTTTAAATTTATTTCACTATTTGAGACATTGATGATGGGGAACACGGAAATAAGTCATATAATTAAATATTTTTTAAAATATATATTTTTTCAAAATGATCAAATAAGAGAGAACGGAGGGAGTATTATTTTGATTTAGTAATCGAAGTTGTAATCATTATTTTTACACAAAGTACACGCAATAACAAATATAAAAGTTTTTCAGAATAAAATAAACATTCAGAAGCTTTTACTGAATTAAGAGAAGTGTCTTGGAACCTCTTCTCTCTTTCTAGTTTCTAATCACTTCAGTTTTTTGATGTTGGCATGTTAGGAACTACTTTAAACACCAAACACAGAGAGAGGCCTTCTGTGAAGACAACAACAGTTAACCTATTTGGTACGTTTTAGGAGCATAAAAAACGCGAGACACAAGTCATTTATAGATTTTGAAACTGGTTTATCATCAACAAGATAACAAGTATTCAAAATAGACCAATGTAGCCAAGAACTGCTTTGCTCTTTATTATATATATTTAGAGCTGTAATTCGGGTCGGGCAACTCGCGAGCTCGCCCGACTCCAACTCGTTTAACTGGGCTCGACTCGGTTCATTTAGTTAAACGAGATGAGTTCGGGTAGAGGTTCCAACTCGTTTAATTAAACGAGTCGGTTCAACTCGACTCATGAAATTAAACGAGTCGGTTCAACTCGACTCATGAAATTAAACGAGTCGAGTTCGGGAAAAGATTTAGGCTCGATTAAGTGTTAAAATTAAACGAGCCGTCTCATCCGACTCGTTAAAACCAACTCGTTTGGCTAAACGAGCCGGCTCAATTCGACTCGACAAATTAAACGAGTAGTTCGTGAAAAGGTTTAGGCTCGATTACTTAAACAAGCCGGTTCGACTCGACTCAATTAACCTTGGCTCGAATAACGCCCGACTCGAAACTCGGCTCACTCGGCCTGAATTACAGTCCTATATATATTTTAATTTTACCCATTACATTCCATTCATTCCTTTCTCCCCAACCAAACACATATACATTTATTCTGCCATGCTAGAGTGCTAACAACTTCAATGTCCAGCACTCTCTGGTATAGTATCTTTTTATTATTCATTTGGAAGTTATCCTAATTCATAATTGTTTGACCTTTATTTAAAGTATAAATTAACAAGACTAAATGTTCTTGGCAACTTAATTAATTACATTAACATTCTACCGAATCTTTTCAACACCTTGATAGATTTTTTGTATATGCCTGAGTTATCCAACTAGAGGAGTTGTACATGATATCTTTATATAACGGGCTAAGAATTTTAAAATCAAATTAATAATTAAGTTGGATTATAATATTTAATACTGATGTACTTTACATGTGTAACTTATTAATAACATGCAGATGGTATTTGCGTATGCTGCCAAATTGGTGATGAGTTTCGATCAAACAAAGGCAAAGATAAGTAATCTCCAAGGAAATTTCAAAGATTTTTTGAATGGGCTTATCTCATTTCCTATTAATATTCCGGGAACGGCATTTCATGCATGTCTGCAAGTAACCACTTTAGTTAAATAATGATTATATTGATCACCTCCGAAAGAAAAAAAACACTCTGGTTTCATCGATGAATGATTAAATAATTTAATCTTGATTCTCAATGGAATATTGTAGGGATGAAAGAACGCAATGAAAGTGATTACAGATGCTTTCGTCGAGAGACAAACATCAATAAACAAGCCTAATAATGATCAAAAAGATTTCTTGGATTATCTGATCGATCGAACAAATAAACGACAGAGAAACAATTCTTAATCAAGGGGTTGCTGCAGCCTTGGTGTTTGTGCTTCTGTTTGCTACCTTTGAAACCACTTCTACATCTACGATGGCCACTAAATTTCAATTACAAAGCGAATCTTCCAACTCTGCAAGTTTGTTGTCTTAACTTTTTTCTAGGATAACTTGATCGACCATACAATGATTCTAACCACAAAATTTTAATATTTTACATGTAGGTGATCAATGAAACAGTTAGGCTGGCTAATATTGTCCCTGGAGTTTTCAGAAGAGTTATCACAGATGTTAATTTAAAGGGTATGCATGTAACTAGCTTGGAATTGCAGTTACATTAATACATGTATCATGTGTTTAGGGTTCGGTCTATACAGTTGAATAGTAGTTTAATGTTATTCAATCCTTCTTACATCATTGACGTCCGATGATTGATGGGTGAGATGTTCAGATAGTCGGATACTAGATTCTTTTGTCAGCTTTAAATAAAAAACAGATCTGTTACATCTACTCTGTTATTTAGTCGAAGGCGACTAAAAGTTCTGATGTAAGGTAAGTTAGAACTTCTAGCTGAATCCCTTCATCCAATATATCCATGGTGTAAGATGAGTTGACTCGAAACAAGTGTATATCTATGACTTGTTTTGCAGTAGTGGTGTGCCACATGCTTAGTTGTTTCACTTGCAGGATATACTATTCCTAAAGGAATGATCGTAATGGTGATGAGCCCATCCACAGTTCATTTGAATTCTGATAAATATGAGGATCCCCTTGCTTTCATTCCTTGGCGTTGGAAGGTAGTTAAAGAACTATTGCCTAGAATAACATATACATATAATCCATGATTAACTAACTTTTGCTTTGATAAATAAATAATCAAGGGTAAAGAACTACATTTGGGATCAAAGGAATTCATAAAATTTAAATATATACATATAATATTAATTAAGCTGGTATAATAGTAATGATATTTTTGTAAATGTATATAATTTTCTTTAATTACAATACCATTATATAGAAACTTGTTGGAAAATGGGGGTAGAAGCCCCATATTGTCAAGTCATTTTGAGCCTAAGTTTGAATGCTTCTTGGGTGCGTGCGGGCAACAATTTATGATTGAAATATGTTCTTCGAGAGAGAGTTTTCCAACGCATATTTAAGTATTCAAAATGATCAAGGAATGGATGAGATATGATTATCCAAAGTTGGTACCTTGAAAGTGGAAATCTAGAAATGAGAATTTGAATCCCACATTGAATTGGAATGGAAAGGACCATGACTTTATATAGTAGAACACTTATGTAGTGTTTAAGATGTGTTAGTATGGTATTGCTCCACCACCCATGTGCGCGTAAAATTTGGGGCGACTAAACTGTCAAGGAAGTTTACTGTCACAACATATCAAAGTTGCTGTCAAGGAATTGGAATTCCTGACAGTAAACTCGGACAAAGTTACTGTCACGGTATGAAATTTGTTGTCTTGCTTGACAGTAAACTCAAAGCTGCAGTAAACTCAGAGCTGCTGTCGAATTTCTACTATGCCTTAGCTCAATATAATAATTCGTTATTTTGTTTTAATAATATGTATTATTATTAATTCAAAATTGATTTTGACAACCGATTTCGTTTATAAATTAACGCGTGGTAATTTAGGAAATTGTGTAGCGCCCAAGTTTTCCCAGTTTATATATTCATCTCATTTGGTCTTAGGTTTTAAGTTAATCTTCTATCCTAAACCCTAAGCACAGTCATCCTCTTTTCTGGTGATAGTTTTCTTGCTATGTTCAAGCTCGCTGAAGGTGTTGTTCTTTGTGACATCATCGTGTTCTCGTTTTATCCTGGGAGGCTATCGACTCAAACATACGGTGAGAGGAGAAATAGCTTTAAGGAGACAATTCCGCACTGGATTCGAGACATCCTTTGTTTCTTATCCCTTCTCTTTAACAGTTTGCTTATTGTCATACATTACTCTGTTATTTGCACACACAATCACTCGTGATTTATTATTGTGTTTTTGCCAGATTGTTTCACAAAACTTTCTAAAATTCCAAATAAGTTATCTTATTTAAGTTGAGGAACATGGATCTCTATGGTTAGGTGCAACCGTGCAAGGATCTAAATTTCAATAGCTGCAAAATTCAGTTTTATTACAAGCTAACCATTCTTGATTTAATTATGGCGGTTCGGCCTGAGGATCTTTTCATCTCCTCCACAACTGCATATACTAACTACCCTGCAACTACCTACAATAGAAAAAAGTGTTTGGATGCATGTTTTTATTACTCATTCATGACATTACTTTGGTCAACATTAATAATAGTTATTCTTTGTTTCTTGTTATATGATTTATCGAACACTATTAAGGATCTAAAAGTACTAGAAATTGATTCACTGACAGCCACAAACTTCACCCTCTCTGCAGACTGGAACATCCAGATGGATCTCAAAACCAATGACAAGCATGGATACTTTAAATTTTCAAAAACCAAGGTTTCGGTATATTACAATGACAAGAGAATTGGGCTGCTAAATATTACATCGTTTCAGAAAAGTTCAAAGAATTCTCCCATGCACTTTGGTGGAGAGTTTTCAGGATCATCGGCCTACATTGATGATTCTGTGAATCAAGGCTGGTTCTGTGAAATTCAAAATTGTGTTTGAAGCTTTGGTCAGAAAAACTTACATTAAAGGATTGGTACTAGTACTACTGAATGAACCGTATGACTACGTAGGTTACTGCGAAAACGTGGAATTGTTTTTTAGGTCCCCGGATGTATTGCAGGCACAGATGTTGAATAGCTCCCACAAATGCCAACTTTATTGGCCGTGGCACGTATGATCGTAGCACTGCTGATCACTGCATCAGGAATGATTATTGTTTCCAAACTTATGGTGGGGACTTTTAATTTTAAGAATATTACAAATTCCGGTTTGTTTTGCAAGTTTTTATTTAATTCAAATCTATTTGTTACTCATGAACACTCGAAAGGTTTGAACACGAGGAATTGACCTAAATATACAGTTATGCTTATCTTTAATTAAATATCGATGTTGTCCAACATAATCACACACATACTAACGCAATTATATTCTACATAATTTACTTTGTTAGATTCACTGCTATTGCTTCTCCGATCCTTTGACACTCTCTTTTCCGACACTGTTACAAATTTTCAATCAAAACGCTATTTGTCCTATTATTTTTAAGCCTTAGGGTCCATTTGGGGTTCTTGTTAAAAACTATTGCGAAATCAGAAAAAGTGCCGGTAGGAAAAGTGCTGTTAGAAAAATTAAAGGACTATTTGATAAGTTTTTTATTTTTACATATTTTGAGATATAATATATAAAAAAATTGGAAAAATTTGATGATGAAACTTGTAGTTATTTTCTGCAAACTGAAAAAAGGTTTTTTCCAAGAGCATGGTGACATACTTTTTCTAACCACAATTTTTTGGCTGAAAGTATATACTTTTTCGGACAGCAGCATTAGTGTTGTTTTTACGGTTTAATCACCAAACAAAGTCTATCTTTTTATTATTTTTATTATGATAATACGCTGTTCAATAATCTGTCATGCATCAGTTATCATATGTTGACAACTCTACATCTATTATCTTTGATGTGTGTGTGTAAGATTGCTTGAAATTAATTGATTTCTTGTGATGAAATTTTTTCGAGGTATCATTAGTTAGCTTGTAAGGATTTTACAGTTAATTGATCATTTAAACTACAAAATTTCAGCCTGGAGGGTTGTTCACGAACAGAGCTGTTCGCGAACAAGCTCGAGCTCGGCTCGTTAAGGGCTCGTTCGGCTCGGCTCATTAAGGGCTCGGGCTCGAACTCGAATACAAAAATATGTTCGTTAAGAAAACGAGCTAGAGCCGAGCTTTTAGTATGTTCGGCTCGAGTTCGGCTTGTTAAAACTAGAAAAAATAGAATATATTCTGAATATTTTTAGCATTTTAAGTTTAAAATTACAATTCAAATATTTAATATGTAAATCATTTAGGATAATAGATTAAAATTTAATATTAAGTTGAGTAAAAAATCTATAATTAGTTGGGTCAAGTGGGTTTGAAACTTTTTTCATGTAAAACTTAATTGTTCGCTAGCTCGGCTCGGCTCTGTTCGATAAGAGCTCGAGTGCGGCTCGATTCGTTAACGAGCTCGAGCTCAAACACAGCTCAGCTCTGCTCGACTCATCAGGAAAAAAAGTTAAGCTCGGCTTGTTTAAGACAAAGGTCGTCTCGGCTCTGTTCGTGAACAACCCTATTTTCAGGTGTTGTAAGATTGCAAGTAATCAATCATATCTTATACTTAGTTGGAGGCATAACGGGGATAAATAGATAATTTGTCCATGAAAGCTATTCTCGAAGGAGTTAGGAACAGTTCTGTATACTTTACACTGATTGTATAGCTGCATCGCTTTTTTTATTAGCTATAACTGAATTATTATGACGTGTTTGATTGTAAATAGTCTTATTTGAACAAAATT
Source organism: Oenanthe javanica (assembly GCA_008931105.1). Lineage (NCBI taxonomy): Eukaryota > Viridiplantae > Streptophyta > Magnoliopsida > Apiales > Apiaceae > Oenanthe > Oenanthe javanica. Next base: position 18,355 of record QRFB01000364.1, read on the forward strand.
TCAATAAAGATGTAGCACATACCACTTTGTGTATCAATTTTATGGTTTTGTAATTAGGACAGAGGACGACTGAGAAGATCCAGGGCATTGGACCTAAATGGCACAATCTCTACAAAGAACGTCTGAAATGGCACATTGGACACATCCAGCCGAGTCCGGGTAACATAGCAAGACGTTAGACGAAGTAGCGTATAGGGTGAAAAAACATACAAGACGCTAGACGAAGTAGCGTCTTAGGTGAAAAAACAAAACGCGACACTAAGTCGCGTCTAGAAGTGCCATTTTGGGCCACAGAAGTGCCATTTTGGGCATTAGTTATACAAATATGCCATTATGGGCCTTTTCTCGAAGGTCCAACTATTGTTGAAAGAAAAGTAGTGTCCAACTGATATGAGTTGTTTATTATACAATAAGCAAATATCGGTCATTTTTATTTGGAGAAATTATTACTTATCAGGTTTACGTTAAGCTTAATCCACCAAAATATGTTACTTATTTTTCCTTTGTGTATTGCCATTTCTCTCTAATTTTTTTTTGATAGAGACAAGAATAAAATCCATGAGTCCTACAAAGATGTATTAGATTTGTGGTAATCCTTCAAATATTATTCTTGTACGTTCTGCAGATTTCTTATACTACCTTTCTTGGTGCTAATAATGAATGATCCCTGTACTCTATGGGAAACCACTTATTGATTCCGAAGGTGACATCCTGAAAACCGGATATTCTGAATAACGTAAGATCATAATCAACAAGATGAGACCAGTGTCTAAGGAGCAGTGACTAGATTCCAAACCTTATTGACATATTGGCTCAGATTCTTTATGAAATATGACAGCGTCTAAATCTGTCTGCAGCTCTAAGTGATTCAAAGGCATTGGTAGTAGTGCTGGCCATCTGTGCGGGCCGTGCCGTGCCGGGCCGTGCCGCACACGGGTTAGGCTCAACACACCTCGACTCGTAACCGCAGAAATGGGTTGTGCATGCCGTGCCGGGCCGGGCTTGACTCGTAGAAAGTCAACCCAGGACCGGCACGCAGGTTGGGCGGGTCGTGCCGTGTCGGGTTAGGCGGGTTGAGTTGCAGTTTTTTTTTCTTTAAAAAGGACGGTACCTCATATAAATTTTATTAATTAAAAAAATTATAATTAATTTGAGAGGATTCCTCTCTAACAAAATAGAACAAACCGCATCAATACATAAAAAAATACAAACCAAACAAATCTAAAAAATATAAAACAAAAAATACTTATCCACTACTTGATTTATAATTGTTCGTCGTGGTTAGTTGAGGTTCCCGATTCTGAAGAAGTATCAATTGTCATCTGTAGATCGTCTTCGCCATCCGAATCATCTTTTGTAAACAAATACAATTTTTTTTAAAAAAAAATTTGAAGTTACTCTTAGACCCTCGTTGCATTTGAGGTTAATTTTAATTGCATGAAATTNAGATTTAGCACGGCTCGTTACTGTAGCGAACAGTGCATGCCGATATGCCGGGCCGGTCCCGTGCGGTCCGAGCCAACCCGCACGGGTGGCCAGCACTAATTGGTAGTTTTGCAGTCTTTTATTTTTGATTCTGTGGGTCCTTATGCTCAAGCTGCAACATCGCGACGGTTAGATCTTATTATTGATAGTTTGTAGAAGATGAGAGAGAAATAAGATCGAAGAGGTTGCATTATCATCAAAGTAAACCACTGACTGGAAAATCCGATAATTTTTCAAGGTGAACTAGCAGATTATGTTAAGAAGCTTCATAGCCTATCATGATACAAAATCAAATTGACAAAGAGGCTTTCAAGGGTATCGTTAAGAAAGTTGTAGAAACGGTGATTTTCAGAGGGATATGTATGCCATTGATCTAAGAAGGTATCAAAAAATACATGTATGCTTCAATTCCATATATCTCAAAGAAGTTAATTAAATTTCCATTTTGAAGATTTGTTTTAGAAATGTATCATTTAGGGTTCCCTTTCCTGTTTGCATTAGGTTCATTTAGGTCATTTTCTGAACTGAATTTTTGGTAGTTCGCATTTACCTATCTTCTTATGGTTTCAATAGTCCTTGTACATTCAAATTTAACAGTATTGTTTCCCTGTCCCATTTTAATAAATGATGTTAGTTTTGACAAATAATCACTCGAGTTATATACACAGGTGAATTTTTAACTCTAATTGATGTGGTAATTTTTTCATTTTTCGATATGTAGTCTCAATTGTATATATTATCAAGTATCAAGGGATAGTGAATTCAAAGATTTAGTAATGAATCTTAGGAAAATCAATATTTTATTATTAAAAATGAAATAAGGCATACATAGAAGTTCCTATAAATAAGTATTGAGGAGTGCTCTCAACTACTAGAGTATATGAGATTTTTTGGAGGACAATTTTATACTAAAGGTTTAAATTTTAGTGAAGGTGAACATGTTGAATTGATAATCACTTGGAGTTGCTCTCAGCTCATCAAAATTATAGTAAGATTCCTCATTATCATTGTCAAATAGGACTGGCTAATGTTAAAATAAATGTGAAATATATCAACTGAAGAGTTTATTGCTAGATTTCTCCTAGCAATTAACAAAGGGTCTCAAATTCTAATAAGTGTTTTCTAATTGTGATCTTCTTGTAGTGATTTAATGTGTTTGTGTATGTTTTCTTGCTGTGATAAGTTGTGTTACTAAGATGACCATGGGCGTTGATAAAAATAGAAAGGAAAAAGTAGACCAACTATATTCATGTTGTGAAAGTAATGTTTAGTTGAAAATTACATTTTCTTCTAAAATGTAAATAAATATATGTTAAATTTAATATTATAGATATTTGAGAATATTTTTGTTGAGAGACTTTGAAATTAGGTTATTAGGTACAACAATGGGCAGTACTAACACAATGTAAATAAGAAAAAGGTAGGAAGTATGCCTTTGGTGGGTGAGAGATAACATTTACTCGCAAAGCCATGATGCGGTAGAATGCATTTTTTAGATCTGCAAAGGGGAGAGCCAGTAAGATTTCCCTGGTAACTTTGTCATGTAATTATAGTTTATGACCGTAATGGCCTTTCATTTTAGGTCATTGGTTTGATGTGTTAATTATTTTGAACTTTGATGTTTAAAAGTGTATAATGTTATTATCTTACCGATGTCCCCTTACATTTGTATATAAGATATAATATAACAGTGTATTTTCTAGGAATTATAGGTCTAAGATATCATTGCTTTGTTGTTTACACATATAATATAATAGCACACTAATTTTTCTAGATATCTGATTTTTATATTTTTTTATAAATTATTTTTTGTATATCTTTGATATTTATTTCTAAATATTAATTTTTTTAAATGGTACATGTATAATTTAAAAATTCTAGGGTGGAAACCCTAATCTCAAGAGCCTAGTTCCTTCTGGCCTTTTTAGAGCCATCATCCCCACCATTGTCGCCGTGCTTATAATTCCCCTTTTCTCTGATTAATCTGCTTTTCATTATCAATATTGAGCTTTATAATCAACAACAATTGAACCCTTTCATTCATGCTTATAATTTCCCCTTTCTCGGATCTTCTTTTGATTATCTCTATTGAGCTTCGCCTTCTACAATAATTGAAAATAGTTTTTCCACCAAAACTACAAGGAGTCTCACACTCAATTGAATGTAAGTAACACGTGTGTATATATTGTTTCAATTTTTTTTTTTTATCACACTTCGAATTCAATTTACCAAAGCAAATTGATTTAATCTTTTATCCTCTTCCACAAAGTAGATATAAGACATGACACCAATTGGTATTAGAAGGTAATGTTCTTCTAGAAAAGTTTATTTGGTATCTTTTTAGTATTTATGTATGATATAATTAGTTGAATAATATTTACGTTCAAACCCAAAAATAATAAAAGTGAAGTAATCTTATATAACCACCAAATGTTTATGCATGAAGTTAACTGATCCAAAATAAATTAGGAAGGAGTTTAGTTATATTAAACATATGCTAATGACTAGCTTAAAAAACGACTAGCCTAAAAAACATTTAATTAAAATGCATGCATGAGAAACATCACATAAGCTATTCTTTTATATTTATATGTTCTATAACTATGTTTTTAAAAATTGGTATGTGTCCACTTAATTTATAATATATATTTTTGACCATTTGGATGCAAATTCTTATTATGTTAAGTAAAAATAATGGAGCTCTTGGAATTAAGTTGGTATTCGTGCATACTATGATGCACCTAGAATCCCTTATGTGTTATTGAAATAATTTTTGCAGGAATTTTAAAGTAGCAATAATTTAATATTTTTTAGGAGTAGAGCTTTTAACCTATGTTTTTAGGGTGTTAATATTTGGTAATAATATTTTCATGGCAATGAAAAGGAGTAGAAATTGTCATGCTAAATTGCGAAAATGGCGGTAGAAAATGGCTTGATTTGCCCACTGACCCCCTTGCTCAAATTTCCCCTCTTGCAAAAATTTTCTCCAATCTAGACCTAATCGATATGTTATTTATTGTTTGGTTGGTTTGCAAATATTGGGGTCGAATTTTATGCNTGATATGTTATTTATTGTTCGGTTGGTTTGCAAATATTGCGGTCGAATTTTATGTGAGATCTTATTTTTTGGTAAAAATAACAATTTATTGGATTTGAGGTCACTTTGTTATAACAAAAACTTTTGTCACTTTTTCTTTGAATTGGGAGATGTGAATTCAAGGGCAATGAAATTGATGAATTTGATTGTGGGTGTTATGCATGCATTTTTATCGGAGGGCGATGTTGGCACTTGTTTTGTTAAGACTATTTTCCTTAATAATATTGCCTTTCCTCGTGGTCTTTCTTCGTATGACAAACACCTCATTTATATCGTAGAAATGTATAATTATTATTCCTTCAATGTTTAATATTTTACATAATAAAGATATGAGCTTTTATCAATCTTAGAGTGATCATTGTTATATTTGGTTCCAAAATTGAAATCGGACTACCCAACTTGAATTGGGACACGAGTTAAGAAATAAGTTGTATGAGTTCTGTTACCTAAAGGTACTATTTGGACTGTAGCTCTCCACCGGTCATTTCTATTTGGAGAAACTATTATTTATCAGGCGTGAAGCTTGAATCCACCAAAATATGTTACTTATTTTTCCATTGTGTATTGCCCTTTCTCTCTAATTTTTTAATGATAGAGACAAGAATAAAATCCATGAGTCCACAAAGATGTCTTGGATTTGTGGTAATCCTCTAAATATTATTCTTCTACGTTCTGCAGATGTTCATGTACTACCTTTCTTGGTGCTAATAATGAATGATCTTTGTGCTCTATGGGAAACCACTTATTGATCCCGAAGGTGACATCCTAAAAACCAGATATTCTGCATAGCGTAAAATCATAATCAACAACATGAGACCAGCGCCTAAGGAGCAGTGACTAGATTACAAACCTTATCAACATATATCTTCCCAGTTGCACAAGTAGAAGGGAGTTTGAATACATGTGTGCTTTTTGTGCCTAACTAAAATCAACTCAGTATGAATTAAAGACTTGAATACAGAACAAAGATTAAACACAAAGATGTAAATGAAAACTGTTTGTATTATGGATGTATAAATACAAACTCTTCTAAGTGTACACAAACCCTAGCAGCTTCTCTATATTTCTCACACCAACTCTCTCTATCTCTATACTCTAAANAAAAAATAAATTTAATTATATACTAGTCAACCTGATTATAAGTTTGTTTTATTTTATTTTGAAACAACAAAAATAATTAAATTTTATAAAAAAAAATTAAAATCATGCATAACTATATCACAAATCTCATGTCTATTATTAATTGATAATACTTAAAAATAAACAAACGGTAATGTCAAAAATAAATTTACTCTTAAATAGCACATGACATGTGATAAATTAAATTAATATAAATATGACGCGCAAAAATATTTTAGAACAACTTTTTAATAGATTTTGATAATTGAAATATTTTTAAAACGAAATTTCAGAAGCCCGGTGATTCAATCTTGATGCATTGGTTCAATTTCCGATATGATGTAAATTTAAATTTAAATAATACTCAATTACACAAGAAACATATCTTATTTTCCCATATGATGTAAATTTAAATTTAAATAATACTCAATTACACAAGAAACATATCTTAGGGAGATATGTATTCATCGATAACACGTTTTATTGTTATTTTGANGCTTGCTTGCAGTGATCATCAAAATCCAAAAGGGTTTCACATTTGCCGGAAAAATGAACTTGGATATCTACTTGTAGATATAAAGTTTTAAGTATAAAAATAATGGTTAATTATATATATGTGTGTGTGTTGTATCACATATATTATTTAAAATAAAAAATATTATTTATTTATAGAAAAAAAATTAATCTTTCTTAATTTATAGAAAAAAAATCAAATTTTGTTATAAAATTAAAATTTAAGTTTTTCATTTTAAAATCTCAATATATTTTTTTTTGAATTAAAGACGAAAAATTATATTTTAAAAAATAAATATAAATAATTTTTTAAAATCTCAATTTTTCTTTTTGAGTTATGAATTAAGATTTTTTAATTAGCAAAATATGAATATAATTTTTTAAATCAAAATTCGATATTTTTATTGTTTTTATAACTTTCGGACCTTTAAAATCGAAAAGAAATAAAAAACCATACTTTTTAAACTTTTTTTGTTTCATAATTCCTAAAACTATAAAAAAATATAAGTTATATTGTGGCCGTTTGGGGTTCCTTAAACTTAAAATAAGTAACTTATTTTATTTTCATTTTTNAAAAAAAAGGAAGTTAAATATTATATAATTTTTTATGGCATTTGAGCCATATCTGGCTGTGCCTATATTGTTTATGACAATTTTGTGTCATATTAGATAATTTTTTAATATAAATTGAAAGTTTTATGTAATAATTTTATATTATATTTAGTCTTATATTTTTGTTACTTTCATCGATTTATTTGTATTTGTCGATTTATTTTATTGTTTTTCAAATTTACTTGAACATAGAATTATTTATGATTGGAAGATGAGTGTATAATATTGTCAGGGGCGGATGTAGACTATGTTGAGGGGTGGAGAGAACCCCACTCAAATTGGCTCGAAACTAATAAAAACTACACTTAATGTGATAAGAACTCATTAAAATATATGCAGAAACCACTGAAATAAGCTGAAAAGCTAGTAGGAAGCAAATTTAAAATGTAAGAGCATCTCTTGTTTATATTAATATTATACTTTGTTAAGTATTATCGTATTTTTTTATATAAGGAACCCACTGAAATAAATTCTTGGATCCACCACTGAATATTGTAACATATTTTTAAATGTTATCGATTCTAATATGAAAGTTATATTATCTAAAATATCGAGGAATTTCTTTTTTATAGTAGTCATAATTTAAGTTACGACTCATAAGATTGATTAAACATATATTTCCGTTAGACGATAAATTTTTTGTGGAGGAAAGAAATCCTCACAGTCTTTCATCTTTTGGGAATATATATTTACCGATGACAGGTTTTATCGTTATTTTGCAAAAGAGAAAAAAATTATTTAAATACTCGTACTTTTAGAGAAAAAAATTGTTACAAGTCACTAGTAAATGAAGTATATCAATTAAGTAGGGCCGAGGGTAATTGCTACAATTTATTCAGATTTGTTGTTGGAGACTCTTTTTTATGATTCTTCAATTTAATGAAATCTAGTTTCTTTCAAAAAAAAAAAGTAGGGCCTAGGGGTAATAACGGAAATAAAATTGGGACTTCCCCTCTATCGATCATCTCTAACGTTTGTGTGTTGAGCTCTTTTTTTCCTTCCTGATGCAAAAAAGACACATGCATTGAGAAATTTTCTAACATCCTCTAGAGAGAAAATAAAATCTGGGAGATTGAAAAAATAAAAAAATTGGACGTACCCAAAAAGTTGCAGAGGGGATTTGATCGTAACAAAACCAAATTTAAGGTCCCATCCTTCATTGCTAGCCTCTGCAACATTTCTATTTTCTTATTTTTATACATGCAGAGAGAGTGATACGAAGAATGAGAGTTGAGAAACACAGACATGCAAGAATCAGGGCTGTTGTTGTGTCATTTGTTTACGTACATTGTCGATATTTGTGAAGAACTATTGATTTATTATGGCTCTGTTACATTTCTGAAGATAAATTAGGGTTCTATTGGTCTTCAGATCCTGGTCAGATCCTGGTAAATGGTATGTAATCTATTGCGGTTTTTCGCGGATGGTACAGCTTGATTTATGAGTTTATTATTGAATTTGTGCAGTTTTTTTTGTTGATGTATTAATGTAATTTATTTGAGCACCATGATTTTGTTTTTTTTTAATCTTTTATTCCTTGCCAATTTCTTAATGCATTTATAGAGATGGGTATTCGAATAATTTTTACATTGTTTAATTGAATATTGGAAAACAAAATTTACTTATCTCATCTTGTGTACTCTAGATAATGGTGATCATGTCAGGCTTTTGGACTAAAAGTATTGTTTTAGGTTGAAGCTGCTTAAATAATTGTAGCGGATAATTTGATTCAGTATAATTAATGCCGGCATTAGGACAAAAATGTAATTGATGTTTGTAATATTCTCAATCAAATTTACATCATGAACATTCAGGTGTTTTACTTCAATGCCATCGATATATGTTTGATCAATTGAGCATACCAATGCACAAAATAGGTATTGGCTGGTTGTAGCGCAAATACGCTCAGAAATGTCAATTTCTGATTCATGTGACTTTGTTTTGCAGTCTGCCTCAAAAACTGCAGTAGTTGGATCTCATGTTTGGGTGGAGGATTCTGAGATAGTCTGGAAAGATGGGGAGGTTGAGGCAGTCAACGGTGGCGAGATTACTGTAAAATGCACATCAGGGGATACGGTTAGTATAACTTTGATCAATGCTTTTCAAGAATTGGGAACAGAAATATGATCAATTATTACGTAGAAGTTTGCAAGTAGCTCATGACACGTAGTTATCTGATATGAAATTTTTTTATAATGCCATCAAGAATTTGATTTCGAATTGTAGTTTTCTGATTAGTTGTACTAGAAGTCTAAAACAAGGTTTGCATCCACCTATGCGGGAAGTTTTGTGGATCAATTTGTTAAAAAATATGGACAGTTAAATATATGAATCTTTAGTCTAATATCCCTGTAACCCGTTAAATGGCTTTTGTAGTAGTTTCTATTTGTTTAGCCACTCTGGGCTGTGCATTGGCATGCACGAAGTTTTTCCTGTAAATTCATAATGGTTATATCGTGACATTATTGTGGACCAGTTATTACTGATTCAGTGCTTGGCCATTCAAACAGTGACCTTGAGTTCCTGCTACTAGGGCCAAATGTAGCTTTAGAGAAAATGGCGGTAGGCAGACTCTGCTTAGGGTATACCATGANACTGTTTCTATATGCTTTGTGCTGCACCGCCAGAGGTACATTTCACGCTTGTTTGCATAATACTACTATATGAATATTATTGAATAAGATATAGTTGAACGCCTTGTTTTATTGAAGGGATATTTAGAAAATACTTTCTACTGATAGCTACTCAAAATTTATTATCTCCTTACTTGAATGACGTAAAGATCAAGACATGAGGTGCATGGTCCATTTGCTCTATTAAATAGTGATGTAATAAAACTTATACCTATGGCAGCATAAGTTTTGATTACGCGACAGCGGCTTGCCTGCATTATGATATAGTACAACAGACTTTATGTAGTAGGATAATTGAGAAAGTATCTTCTAAGTTGCCACCTAGTTCCTTCATATGTCGATTATTTGTAATTTAGTCAAGTAGTTGACTGCTTAGTCTGTTAGTGTCATCAAAGGTAGTGGTGCCAAATAGTTATTACATTTGTAGATAATTATTACAATAATTGTATGTCAATACTTCTAGGATTTGATCAAAGAAAAAATTCTCAAAACAAATTCTTAAATTTGCCCTTGTTATACAAGAGTATGTTAGTTTGCAGAATTGAGCTGGAAGTTACTAGTAGTCAAGTGCAATAAAAAATATGTATATTTTGACAATCTTCCTGTATTGGGGTGACATCTGACATGTTTTCTCTTAATTACACTTTATCCTAATAAGTGGCTTGTTTTTTACGAGTAGTTATATATCCTCATATGAGATTCCACATGACATTAGTATTTNTGACCTTGAGTTCCTGCTACTAGGGCCAAATGTAGCTTTAGAGAAAATGGCGGTAGGCAGACTCTGCTTAGGGTATACCATGAATAACTGTAAATTAAAATGAGAATTATTTACATTATACTTCATGTTACTGGCAGTTTATTCAAGTTGTTTCTTCTTTTCCTCTGTCTTACTCTGCTTATATACATGAACATTTTTTATTGGTGAATTTCACTCTTTACATTTTAGGTTGTATGTAAATTATCCAATGCCCATCCAAAAGATACTGAGTTCCCGGAGGGTGGTGTAGATGATATGACAAAGCTAACTTATCTGCACGAGCCTGGTGTTTTGCAGAATATATGTTGCCGATACGATCTCAATGAAATATATGTAAGCATTTAACTTTTTTGTACTATTTTTTTTTTCTCTTTAGTTAAGTTTTTGTTGTGGCACCTTTTGTGTTGATGACATTTGCTATAGCGAGGCTGCAATATTTGCTTCATTTTTAATCAGTATATCTATATGCCTGAAAGTCCTATTTTTCAAGATATAAAACCTCAACAGTATTATGCACTTAATTTTTCCTTATCATTTATAATAGGTTTTCGGCATGTCACGATTAAGATTTCTTCTTGCTTGTAGACTTATACAGGTAATATATTAATTGCTGTGAACCCATTCCAAAATCTACCACATTTATATGACAAGGATGTGATGAAAAAGTACAGAGGAGCTGCTTTACATGAGCTGAGCCCGCACCCATTTGCTATTGCAGACTCCGCATACAGGTAAAATTCATTCGTTACCGTCTCTGAACTTAAGTTTCTAATTTGCTTTTACAATGCCTTACAAATAAACGGAACTTTCAAGTGCAGGCAAATGAACCATGAGGGAATAAGCCAGTCAATTCTGGTTAGTGGAGAAAGTGGGGCTGGTAAAACAGAAAGCACAAAAATGCTTATGCAGTATCTTGCGTACATGGGTGGGAGAGCGGCAGCTGAAGGACGAAGTGTGGAGCAGCAAGTCCTGGAAGTATGCAGATCACTAAAATTCTATTTTTGCATAATTTTATTTATTGAACATGGTGTATGAGATTAGATAAACTTTGGTTAAGTATTTACTTTCTTTTAGATATGCAAAGTTATATTATATGAACTTTCTAATCTTGGCAGTCTAATCCTGTTCTTGAAGCATTTGGTAATGCAAAGACTGTGAGGAACAACAACTCGAGGTTTCAAAGTTTTTTTTTCTTTCTTAGCTTCTGAATTTGGTAATCAGTATTATATTTTTGGTTTTTGACTATTTAAAACTCTTTGTATTCAAATGTGATACATGGCAGCCGTTTTGGTAAATTTGTGGAGCTTCAATTTGATGCACGAGGGAGGATTTCAGGAGCTGCTATCAGAACTTATCTATTGGAAAGGTCCCGTGTTTGTCAGGTGTCAGATCCAGAACGAAATTATCACTGTTTCTATATGCTTTGTGCTGCACCGCCAGAGGTACATTTCACGCTTGTTTGCATAATACTACTATATGAATATTATTGAATAAGATATAGTTGAACGCCTTGTTTTATTGAAGGGATATTTAGAAAATACTTTCTACTGATAGCTACTCAAAATTTATTATCTCCTTACTTGAATGACGTAAAGATCAAGACATGAGGTGCATGGTCCATTTGCTCTATTAAATAGTGATGTAATAAAACTTATACCTATGGCAGCATAAGTTTTGATTACGCGACAGCGGCTTGCCTGCATTATGATATAGTACAACAGACTTTATGTAGTAGGATAATTGAGAAAGTATCTTCTAAGTTGCCACCTAGTTCCTTCATATGTCGATTATTTGTAATTTAGTCAAGTAGTTGGCTGCTTAGTCTGTTAGTGTCATCAAAGGTAGTGGTGCCAAATAGTTATTACATTTGTAGATAATTATTACAATAATTGTATGTCAATACTTCTAGGATTTGATCAAAGAAAAAATTCTCAAAACAAATTCTTAAATTTGCCCTTGTTATACAAGAGTATGTTAGTTTGCAGAATTGAGCTGGAAGTTACTAGTAGTCAAGTGCAATAAAAAATATGTATATTTTGACAATCTTCCTGTATTGGGGTGACATCTGACATGTTTTCTCTTAATTACACTTTATCCTAATAAGTGGCTTGTTTTTTACGAGTAGTTATATATCCTCATATGAGATTCCACATGACATTAGTATTTAGTAGAGACTAATGAGATACACTTTGGAGGTGTTACCAGTAAGGGAACGTCAACCACATTATGTCTCTTTATTCTCTCTGTAGGCTTCATGAAAACATAGGGTAATTATACATACATGAAATATAAAGAATGGATTAACTTTTTGCTGGATTTATTCAACAGTCCAGATCACTTAGAACATAGCTAGTTGGCTGTCCCGTCACTAGAGGTTGACAGATTCAATGTAGATGATTTCAGAATGGCTTCAAACTAAGTTTTTCCCCTGGATCCTCTAATATTTTATATACAGTTTAAATTATAAGCTATCTATATTCTTTACTTTTTTCTTGAACGAGATAAGTAGCTAACATCTTGTTGTGCATATCCCTTGCCTGGTCCAATGAACTCGATAACTATTATATTCTGTTGATTTTTCTAACTTTNATTTTTGTACTAATTTTTTTTTCTCTTTAGTTAAGTTTTTGTTGTTGCACCTTTTGTGTTGATGACATTTGCTATAGCGAGGCTGCAATATTTGCTTCATTTTTAATCAGTATATCTATATGCCTGAAAGTCCTATTTTTCAAGATATAAAACCTCAACAGTATTATGCACTTAATTTTTCCTTATCATTTATAATAGGTTTTCGGCATGTCACGATTAAGATTTCTTCTTGCTTGTAGACTTATACAGGTAATATATTAATTGCTGTGAACCCNTCCCTGGATCCTCTAATATTTTATATACAGTTTAAATTATAAGCTATCTATATTCTTTACTTTTTTCTTGAACGAGATAAGTAGCTAACATCTTGTTGTGCATATCCCTTGCCTGGTCCAATGAACTCGATAACTATTATATTCTGTTGATTTTTCTAACTTTTTTCTTTCATAGGTTTATAGTCAACGAGACATATTAGATTGAGTCAAGTATCATGATATTTAAATGAAAAATTATGGATGCCTAGAAAACGAAACTGAACCAACTTTCTTACCAAAAGCTTGATATGCCTTGGAAATTCATTAGGACCTACATCGATCGAATCCTACAGTGGTTTACTGTAGTTTCTAGGTTNGGCAGCTGAAGGACGAAGTGTGGAGCAGCAAGTCCTGGAAGTATGCAGATCACTAAAATTCTATTTTTGCATAATTTTATTTATTGAACATGGTGTATGAGATTAGATAAACTTTGGTTAAGTATTTACTTTCTTTTAGATATGCAAAGTTATATTATATGAACTTTCTAATCTTGGCAGTCTANTATGCCTTGGAAATTCATTAGGACCTACATCGATCGAATCCTACAGTGGTTTACTGTAGTTTCTAGGTTCGAAAAGAATTATTAGGAAAGCAATTGTACTTCTCTAAATATCTTAATTTATGAGTCCACTATTACAATTTCATAGATCTACTATGGTATATTTGTCTTCATATATATGTTTTAAAGATTCATTTTTATAACAGTGGAGTAAACTAACTAAATAAGCTCTTCATGATTTAAATGATTAAATATGTCCATACATATAGTTAGTTATGCATGTATATAAAGTTATCCCTCATGTCGGCTTTCAGGATGCTAAAAGGTATAAGGTAAGCAATCCACGGAAATACCATTATCTGAATCAATCAAATTGTATTGAATTGGAAGCAATGGATGATTCTAAAGGGTATCTTGAAACAAGAAGGGCCATGACTGTTGTGGGAATTGAAGAAGATGACCAGGTTAATGTCTATATGATTTGCATTTATTTGTAATTTATGACAATTTCTTGCTAATATATTCTTTGCAGGATGCAATCTTCAGAGTGGTTGCAGCTGTTCTCCACCTCGGCAATATTGAGTTCAAAAAGGGTGCTGACGCAGATTCTTCTGAGCCCAAGGATGACGACTCTCGGTTTCATTTAAAAACTACTGCTGAGCTACTTAAGTTAGTGATATTTTAAGTCCCGCCTAAATTTTTTATAGGTATAAGTACCTCTAAATGTTACTCTTTTTCAGGTGCGATGAACAATCTCTTGAAGATTCCTTGTGTAAACGTGTCATGGTAACCCGGGACGATACCATAACGAAATTCCTGGACCCAAATGCTGCTCTAGTCAGTAGAGATGCTTTGGCAAAAATTGTTTACTCAAGATTATTTGATTGGTGAGTATATCTGTCTAGCAGACCATGATTTGAGAAGTGACTAGTGCCTCGGGCTTTACTGAACAACTTGATTACTTGGGACACAGGATTGTGAACAAGATTAATAATTCTATTGGTCAAGATCCTGATTCAAAATATCTGATCGGGGTTCTGGATATCTATGGCTTTGAAAGTTTCAAGACAAACAGGTGCTTAACCGGTACGCTTTTATTTAAAACATTTATAAGTACTGCAATGACAACCTTGCATTTGTATACTTTATTGAAAAGCCTCGCATAATTTTTTGAATTAAGGCTGTAACTGATCAATATTTCGGTTTGATCAAGAAATGATCATAATTCAGCCAGATATGGTTTTCTATGCTGTTTGCACTTTACTAAATCACTCAGCTGATGTGACTGCGTACTTTCTGGATATATATTGACATTTTACGATTGCTTATTTTGTTAAATAATCCACAGTTGGTTTTATGCAGCTTTGAACAATTTTGTATCAATCTAACCAATGAAAAACTTCAACAACATTTCAATCAGGTTCATGTCTAAACTATGGATTCTCTTTTTTGGAGAAGTTTTAAGGAACTCTGCTAAGGTAGTAGGGAATGTCATGTTTTTCTTTGGCAGCATGTTTTCAAGATGGAACAAGAGGAGTACACAAAAGAAGAAATTGACTGGAGTTATATAGAATTTGTTGACAATCAAGATGTTCTTGATCTCATCGAAAAGGTTAATGAATGCATGAATTTCCTCTCGCCCCCACCATCCTCCTCTGTTTTCCTGTTTACGGTATACCTAATAATTTTTTTATTCCTCTGTTTGGTAAGAGAATGGAATGGGCAAGTCCTGTAATGAAAAATTATGAAACAAAATTTAACAATAGAAATGATAGAAGAGGGACGAGTGAAAAGAATTGAGGGGGTTAGAAATGGAGGAAGGAAAGAACATTATGAAGTCAGCCCATAATACTGTAAAACTTGCATTTCATTCCCTCCCAATTGATTCCCTCCAAAGAAACACGATATTAATGTGTGTGTGAGGGCGCGCGTGTGTGTGTTATATTTTAAGTCCTTGCATAAGCAATTTGATGTACTAGGTCGCAATGGTAAAAGGTCTACATGGAGGAATATATGACTACAAGTTTAGACTCATGGAACTTTGAATTGCACGAGCAATTCTGTATGCTACACCATATAAGAAAACATATTAGCATTTTGAACTGTCAGAATGCGTAATAGTTATTAACTTGAAGGTCAACATAACTAAAGAAAGCAAGATTGCAAAATTAGGTGTAGATNGCGTAATAGTTATTAACTTGAAGGACAACATAACTAAAGAAAGCAAGATTGCAAAATTAGGTGTAGATTTACTCAATCCTTGAGATTGGAAACTGTAACATAGAGTAATTACAGGTCTTACTAGGGGAATGAAATTAATGCCATTGTGAACTATTTTTATGAAATTTGATTTGCATAGTGAAGCATTGTATAAGAGCATACATGAATTATATAAACATGTATGTGTGCTGGTCTGCTAACTAAACTTGGTGTATATATAGATCTGCATGATAACTCTTGTAGTAAGGCCGGACTACTTAGTATTTATACAAGAGACAAGCAATTTATTCTGGTTATGGCAGAGTATGAGTAAATTAGCTAAATTTTTTAAGGTACAATTACAACCGTACAACCAATGACAAAGCATTTCTGCTTGTCACCCAAACCAAATGTTATGATCATTGTATATCCTTGTCAAGTTCCTAGTCTCCCGGACTGTACGTACTGTAAACTGCTGTGGGATGAAAGTTCATAAGCCTCTTCTAGTTGATCCTTTAAACCTCTTCTAGCACATGAAACCAAAGTAGATTTGGCATTTGATACCAACCCAAAATCCAATCAAGCACAAAAATGGATTCATATGACTTGCTATCATAGTTAAGCTTAAAAATCTCGATTATCTGCAGTTGATCTTCACCATGGTGGGGGCCGAATTTATAGTTTTGTGACATGAGAGAGGACCAAGTTTGCGTCCATCCTTAGAAGAGATGGGCATGCCATATGAATATTAACTTATGGGCCTAATATTTGCAACACACAATTTATCATTAGATAATGCTACAAATTATGTATATAGTAAATAATGTAGATTTTAAAATAATTGAACAAGCCTATATTGTATATATCCAGCATTTCCTACATTTGGCACTTTGGCTACATATCTCCTTCCTGCATATATGTCTCATGTGGAAATTATTTTTCTAATGTGTTGAATGTATTATTATCTCAGAAACCTGGAGGCATGATTGCACTTCTGGATGAAGCTTGGTACGTTTGAATTTTTATATGAGCTGCAGCTTCGCTAAACTTGTCAATTATTTCTTCAAGATATTTGGACTAAATTATTAGACACTGATTTATGGTAATTGATTTTTCACTATAGCATGTTCCCAAAATCAACCCATGAAACATTCGCACAAAAGCTGTATCAAACATTCAGCAATCATAAACGTTTCGGCAAGCCAAAGTTATCGCAGACTGATTTTACAATATACCATTATGCTGGTGATGTATGTACTTCTATTCAGAGCAACTCCAGTAGTACCAAGAATCTACATTTGAATTCTTTGTACCTCGAATTAAGTTATGGCTGTTTTTGTTCTCAAGGAAAAAAAAACTCGTGGCTTTTTTTTTAATTTAAAAATATTAATTCTAATTTCAGGTCACTTATCAAACTGACTATTTTTTGGATAAAAATAAAGACTATGTTATAGGAGAGCACCAAGCACTCTTGAGTGCTTCTAGTTGCCCCTTTGTATCAGGACTCTTCCCTCCTTTACCTGAAGAATCTTCCAATAAATCAAAGTTCTCGTCAATAGCTGCTAGATTCAAGGTATATTTCTTTGTTTGTTACTACACTTTTTTTTGGATGGTTTTGTATTAATTTGTAAAATTTCTGTTGTGGAATATGTCCTATCAGCAACAACTTCAGTCTTTGCTTGAGATCCTTAATGCTACAGAGCCACATTATGTTCGTTGTGTAAAGCCTAACAATCTTCTGAAGCCTGGCATCTTTGAGAATAACAATGTATTAAATCAGCTTCGATGTGGGGTTAGTTTACCTCTTAATGTCTCGTAAAATGTTTTATTAAAATATTTTCTACTTGGGTAACCCTATGAACATCATATTAATAACTTTCAGGGAGTTATGGAGGCAATCAGAATCAGCTGTGCTGGATTTCCCACAAGGAAACCATTTGATGAATTCGTAGAACGATTTAAAATACTTGCACCTGATGTTTTGAGGGGAAGGTAACAGTGTGACTCTGCTAACATGAATACATGTTTATCTTTGTAGTTTTAATCTGTTCTTCATCTTTTAGATGATAATAAATTTTTATTTTTGGTTTTTATTCTGAAGCTATGATGAAGTTGCTGCCTGCAAGAAGCTCTTGGAGAAAATGGACATCAAAGGTTACCAGGTATGTTTTTAGTTGCTGTTCTATAGATTAATGCTTGTTCACGAACAACATTAATTGACTCAGAAAGAACACATATACTATTATAAGTTTTTTATATCCATATTTTTTCAACTTTTTTTCCAACTAAAATTCTATCTTTTAGACTAATTGCGGATGTNAAAAATTTCCAACTAAAATTCTATCTTTTAGACTAATCGCGGATGTCTTTTCATGAGTGTTGGTAGTCAAAAATTCTGTTTCTTGTTGGAAGAAATGGTGGCTTTACTTCTTGAGTTTCTTTTCTAGTTGTTGAATATAGTATATGATTCAATTAAGGCCTCCTCCTTATACCTTAAGGTTTNCAACCCATGAAACATTCGCACAAAAGCTGTATCAAACATTCAGCAATCATAAACGTTTCGGCAAGCCAAAGTTATCGCAGACTGATTTTACAATATACCATTATGCTGGTGATGTATGTACTTCTATTCAGAGCAACTCCAGTAGTACCAAGAATCCACATTTGAATTCTTTGTACCTCGAATTAAGTTATGGCTGTTTTTGTTCTCAAGGAAAAAAGAGTCATGGCTTTTTTTTTTAATTTAAAAATATTAATTCTAATTTCAGGTCACTTATCAAACTGACTATTTTTTGGATAAAAATAAAGACTATGTTATAGGAGAGCACCAAGCACTCTTGAGTGCTTCTAGTTGCCCCTTTGTATCAGGACTCTTCCCNCTGTTGTCTAATTTTCCACTCATACGATACGAGTGAGGGAGAGAGTTGAATGCAATATATAACACCGAAAGGTCTCGGGAGAGTTGTATACTGAACATTACTTACATGTGCTGTGCTATTTGGTAGAAATGAATCTACATACTGAACGTTGTAAATGATCACTTTCTTTGTAATATGCAATATCTGAAAATTGCTAACCGGGTCTAATCGACACAATTACCTTATCCTGATTATTATGATAATTGAAAATTATTTATTCATATAATATGTACTAATTCATAAAAATCTCTGGTTTGAGGTTCTAATCAATACATAACATCTTAAAAAATTGGAGAAATGGCCCCTGGCCCCTTTTAGCACAATTTGGGATTAAAATCCTCAAAAGAGCACGCCCCAAAAATATGGCCCTTTGGGGCACAAACAAATGCATACGCGCTTGTGCTTTTAGAACTCAAACAGCTGTCTTTCTTTATTTGGGCCTGCCTCTCTTCACAAATGGGCTTGCTCAACACAAGCTTATTTGGTGTTTTCATAAGAACATATATTAAAGTTGCGTTTCTCACTTCTTGTTAAGAAAACACAAATTTAAGTTACTTTTTCAATTTTTTTTGAATTATTAAAAACGTATAATAAAGTTACGTTTTTAAGAAACACAAGATAAAATTGTGTTTTTACGTCCCAAAAAGGGTCATTTTTTGTATTGTATTGTTTTTGGCCATATTACACCAAATTGTGCCAAAAAGGGCCAACACCCATGATATTGTCACTTGCAATACATTTGCAGCATGTCCCCATATTGAATATTGTTTTCACGACCAGTCTAGTTGTGCATATGCAAATGTCTATCCAGGATAGATCGGCCTAGCTACAACATATGATGAATTGTCATAATCAGTTTACTAGTAGTTTAACCAAAGAATATCTAATCAATTTTGCAGATTGGTAAGACGAAATTGTTTCTACGAGCTGGCCAGATGGCAGAACTGGATGCTATTCGCACAGAATTCTTAGGAAAATCTGCAACTGTTATCCAGAGCAAATATCGGTCATACTTCGCTCATAGAACCTATACAACTTTGCGTTTCTCTGCCATACAAATTCAATCATGTTGCAGAGGTATATTGTATAAAGTTCTCTGCATACCGTATGACTACAAATGACGTAATCATGCAATTACTGTGATGATTATTGCAGTCCAAATTGCACGCAAGATTTATGAGAGAAGGAAGAGAGAAGTTGCATGTGTGAGAATACAGAAAGAAACTAGGGGAAGCCTCTCTAGAAGAGCATACAAAAAGAAGAAGCTGTCAGCTATTCATATCCAAGCAGGAATGCGAGCGATGGCTGCTCGCCATGATTTTAAATCCAAGAGGGAAAATAATGCAGCAATAATTATACAGGTAAATACATGTATAAAAATATTGGCAATGATTCGATTCCTAGATTATATATATACCTCTAAGTTTAACTTCCCAGTGATTTAGAATCATATTATCAACTTGATAAGTAGGTTCTATTTATTTATGTTTTAACATCTCATACTGAACCCTTACTTGTTAGTTTTACCTATATTGGAAGTATTGGTAATAATGAGGGTGTTTAATCCCCAGCTGAGATGTTCTGTATCCAAAAATATTTTCAAGAAATTGCAGAATCAGTTATCTATTCCTGATAAAATTCTTTGGAAGGATTTTCTTTTGTAGACTCGAGTAGTGGTATCACTGGTATTTTCAGTTGTGATTTTATTATTATTAGTGGCTTGAGTAAAGGATAAGCTGGTCTAGTTAGCTTTTATTCCTTATGCACATCCGTTCACCCCATAGGTTAATAGCTACACAAGTTTCTTAAGCCAAGAAATACCAAATGTGTATAACTGTGAGTCTTTAACACTCAAGTTTTGTATCTCCTTATTTTGGTCATCACTGAATGAAGTACTTTTCGCGGTTGCTCAAGTCATGTAAAGCATCATAGAAACCTCTAAAAGGTGCATTGTAGAGAAGAAATATGAGAACTATCATTTTTTTGAAGAAGATATTATATCATTAACCTTCCCCTGCTTGATCAAGTAATTAGAAATTGATAATATAATCTTATAACAACACTGTTATACATATAGTAGTAATATTAAATGTTTATAAATAAGAATGGAACTACAACCAGAGGTTAGGCTGTAATTGAATGCTGTAGAATATTGCATCATCTAGTTATCCTTATATCATCACTTTCATATCTTTTCGTTTATATTATTCTCTCCCCTTCTCTTATTCGTGCTATATAGTAGAAACCTTGATTCAATCACACTGAGGCACCTCAGAACAGAGTACATTCGTCTGTGACGGTCCTCCCGGATCACTATGGCAGACGTCTATGTTAGGCCAGTCGGTCTCACAGTTAAGCAGGATTGTGCCATTAGGTTCACAAGTAGAATCTTAGCTAGAGCCTACCTTTGCAAACCTCTGTTACTCTTTATGAGGCATCAACTTATATTTTGGAGAAGGACATGCTACTACAAGTAACTATCACTTCATCCTTGTTCCGTGTTCTCCAATCAGAACGTCTCCAATGGACTGAGAGCTGAAACATCTGGTAGTGAAGTAGTGATAATTTTTGTGACCAAGGGTGGTAAATTTACATTATTGCTAATTTGCTACTTTACATGTCGTTTTGACCAATTTAACTGTCATTTGTAGAGTCATCTCAAGAAAAACCACGCCCGCAAACAGTTTGTGAAGATGAAGAAAGCTGCATTAGCTACCCAATGTGCATGGAGAGTCAGAACGGCCCGAATTGAACTAAGGAAGCTCAAAGCGGTACAATCATTTTCTTGCTTTAAATTTTTTGCAGCTTCGTATATTAATATACATCAGAAAAGTCTCTCTATAATATATAGAAGTGGAAAACACTCATTCAAATTTAAAGTCATGCCCAACTTGTCAACTTTATTTAATTCGTACTTTTTATAAGTGTGGACGAAAAGTGCGGCCCACATTTTTGGGTTGGTGGAAAGCCATAATGCTGGATTTCGTTCATTTGAGTTCTACCTCTAACTTATACAAAGTTATTACTTTTGGAAAGATTTAAAAAAACTTAGGCTTCTCAAGGAAAATATATAATAACATAGGTCACTTACCTCATTGTGTTTACCAGTTATTGACATGAAACTTCCTGGTTTTTGATTTTCTACACATAATAATGAAATAACAGCTAGTGCTTCGCCNCCAGTTATTGACATGAAACTTCCTGGTTTTTGATTTTCTACACATAAGAATGAAATAACAGCTAGTGCTTCGCCCTTACATTTTTGTTCAATTTGAGTTCTACATCTAACTCACGAGCCTTATGCTTTATATATAGAATATAGGAAATGGGATAATAGGAGTTTTTTCTTCTTCCAGGCTGCTGAAGAAGCTGGTAATCTTCAAGCTGCTAAGGATAATTTGGAAAAAGAAGTTGAAGAAGCAAAGAAAAGGAAGTTGCAATTAGAGCAAGAGGAACAAACGAGG
Organism: Oenanthe javanica; assembly: GCA_008931105.1. NCBI lineage: Eukaryota > Viridiplantae > Streptophyta > Magnoliopsida > Apiales > Apiaceae > Oenanthe > Oenanthe javanica. The sequence goes on from QRFB01000364.1 coordinate 40,557, forward strand.
GTAAGTCATTGCATATAGTTCAATGCGGTAGTTTTTCATGACCTTTGGCCATGAGAGGGAGGGGAAGAAGCCATGTGACTAGGCTTTCAACGAATCATCCACTATTTTTTAACTCTTCTTTGGGGAGGGGTTAAATTACATATTTTGCAATGTAATTATATTTTTAAAGTACATGGAGAGGAGTGAAGATTTAAACCCCTGACCACTGGGTACAAGGGAAGGAGGAAGGAACCTTTTAGAATTTAGAACTATCAATGAATTCTCTCCATTTTTTCTTAGCCAGGTCACTATTTTGTTTATTCTAAATGACAACTGTGTAGTGCGTAATCACTTTTTTCTTCTTCTTCTTCCTTTTTCTAATTAAACTTCTTTATTTTACTTTTAGTATTTAATATTGATATACTAAAAGTACCTCATCGCTCTTCCTGTACTTTAATTAATTATAAGTACCTCTGATGTCATTTAGCTTGGCATGGTCCACGTAGAGCTGTCTGGATGACTTCTAACAACTTATTTAGTTGTGGATTTTTCTTTCTTATTTTACATTGAAATAAAAAATATTGGAATCCCAATCCAGAGTATGAGTTTTACATGCAGTTAATAATCTGCTGAATAAGGGATGATTCTATACTTTTTCTGGTCATAATGTTTGTTCTTTTCTTGTTTTTTTGTTATTGCTGTTCTATCCTTGTATTATAATAAAAATGAAGTACAAAATCAATAATAGAAAATTAACAGTCTTTCTAATTTTCTCGTATCTATCTTTATAGGAGGAAGCGAAAACACAAGATGTCGCAAGTGATGATGCTGAACCTAGTGATAGTGAACTTAGTGATGGTGAACTTATTAAAAAGCTGAAGTCTCAGAACAAGGAACTCAAGGTTTAGTCACCAACTGAACAACTTTTTGCAAAATGTTCTTGATGACACTTTGGGTGTAAAATTGTGTTGTATGCTATTGACATATGAGTGTGTAATTTACTGGATAATTCATATTCATTTATGTTGGCTTTCTCTTTCCACGTATTGCAGTCTCGGGTTAAATCACTAGAAGAGCAAAATTTAGAGGTAGAGACGATGATTATTCAGCTGAAGACTGACAAGCAAAGGTTGTTACATCGAAAATCCTCTCCTTTCAGTTACTTGAGGACTGTACTTGTCACTGGAGAAATTCATTTTGTATCTATGATAAATTCTGGATGCTATTTATGAGCTATGATTTGACAGCAATGTTTAAAGTAAAAGTGGGCTACTTTCTTCCACATTTTACTTTTTTGTATCCTGGATAACTTATAGTTGAGTTGACTTATTTTAAGGTAACTTAAATCTGTACTTCAATTGTTAGACTTGAAGAAAAACTGTCTGACATTGAGGCAGAGGACCAAATTCTACGGCAACAATCGCTTCAGAAACAGCCAACCATGACAGGACAGGTTAACACTATCAGTAGCTTCTTTGTCTAAATGTTGTGAATTTTCCCTTGCCCTTCTCATATCGTTTGTAGCCTTCAGAAAATGGTCATCATGCAACTGTTGAAGTATAGCCAACTTTAGATCATCTTTTCCAGTTGTCCATGTCATATTTCTTTTTGTCTTATCTGTGCCTTTTTTTTGAACAATTGTTTATTGAAGTACTCACTCATTACTTACTGCAGGATCAGGGTACACCGCCTATAAAAAAGTTTGGGACTGAATCTGATGAGCAATTGAGGAAATCAATTATGGAAAAGCAACGTGTATGTTCTCTCCACTAAAACAAATATATAAACATATAGAATCGTGTCCGTTTTTCCTCTTCCAGTTGCTTGTTTATTATGTGATATGCTTTAGTTGGTATAACAATCCACTTTACAAAGTACATTATCCATAGTTAGCAAATCCTATGATATTTTAAACTTTCTGATGCGGACTAGCTTACTGTTGCATGGGATAGTGTGTATTTTATGGTTGTGCCTCTTTCTTCTGGACATTTGGAAAACATTGTTACAAACTTAGTTCATCCATGATTCTGTAAGAGTTATTCACCTTCATAAATTTTTTAAAGCATGTAATCTTTAAACATGTTTCATGAGCACCACACAGCCAGGCTTGATTTCGAAGGAACAATTCCCATCATAATGTGGAGTCAGATACTCTTCTCCTTCAGGACCTTTACTGTCAACTCCCGATTGATACACTTGATTTCTAGTTTTGTAATCTCTGCTCGTTAGTTGAAAAACATCTTTTAATACTAGATTAGCACAAATTGTTTTTCATTCGTGCTACCTAATAAAATTTTATATGTATTACTTGTTCTGCAGGAGAACATAGATACTCTAATCAGATGTGTTGCAAACAAAATTGGGTTTAGTGAGGAAAAACCAATTGCAGCAGTTACCATATTCAAATGCCTTATGCAGTGGAAATCTTTTGAAGCAGAAAGAACTAGTGTATTTGATCGTCTTATTCAAATGATTGGTTCTGCAATAGAGGTAATTTATAGTCATTAGAAATTATTAATATTATGAACAAAAATTTCTTTTTGTTATTTTTGAGTTAGTACAGGATTGGTGACCTGATTCATTTTAAGTATATTTTCACCAATTCTTCAAGTCTGTCTTCTACTCTTCTTTGCATTTCGGTTCTTCACCACAGCATCTTTAACCTGAGAAAACAATACTTGGTAGAAAATATTTAATTGATTCAAAGTAAAAGTAGGATAANGAGTAAAGAGCACTTCGTGTACCCGCAGTTTATGTATCAGACCACTTGGGATACCACACTTCAAAAAGTACCACGCGCTATACTGCACTTCTTAACGTCCTAACACTTTGCTGTTTTCCGTTAAATTGGACTAACGCCGTCATCGTCTTCGGTGACCTTGAACGACGGCAAAACAAAACCCAAACAAAGCTTGTCAGTTTTTATACCAAAATAATGCTAGCCTTGCCAGGAGTACGTATATAACAATTATACATACAAACAAGCAACCATGTGGCCGTAAATTGAAGAAATCCGACGAGCTTTACCGGAAAAATAATTTTCCGACGAGCTCCAAAAACAACCCATAAACACAAACAAAAAATATCACTAGCATGTCCTTTCACCGATCTACGTAACCATGTAATTAGTTTATNCATGTAATCTTTAAACATGTTTCATGAGCACCACACAGCCAGGCTTGATTTCGAAGGAACAATTCCCAGCATAATGTGAAGGAGTCAGATACTCTTCTCCTTCAGGACCTTTACTGCCAACTCCCGATTGATACACTTCATTTCTAGTTTTGTAATCTCGGCTCGTTAGTTGAAAAACATCTTTTAATACTAGATTAGCACAAATTGTTTTTCATTCGTGCTACNGTTCAAAAGTTGCTTTGATCTTCAAGAACACGAAGAACACCTTCTTCTCCAAAACAAAGTTAGTCCAATTTAACGGAAAACAGCAAAGTGTTAGGACGTTAAGAAGTTCAGTATAGCGCGTGGTACTTTTTGAAGTGTGGTATCCCAAGTGGTCTGACACACAAACTGCGGGTACACGAAGTGNTATTCAAATGCCTTACGCAGTGGAAATCTTTTGAAGCAGAAAGAACTAGTGTATTTGATCGTCTTATTCAAATGATTGGTTCTGCTATAGAGGTAATTTATAGTCATTAGAAATTATTAATATTATGAACAAAAATTTCTTTTTGTTATTNCCTCCTAATATTATGAACAAAAATTTCTTTTTGTTATTTTTGAGTTAGTACAGGACTGGTGACCAGATTCATATTAAGTATATTTTCACCAATTCCTCAAATCTGTCTTCTACTCTTCTTTGCATTTCGGTTCTTCACCACAGCATCTTTAACCTGAGAAAACAATACTTGGTAGAAAATATTTAATTGATTCAAAGTAAAAGTAGGATAAGCTTCACCTTTTCCCATTCATCATTTCTTTATGCATTAGGTTTGCCTCCTTTTAGGTGGTCCTTTTTTTTGTAAATAGAAAGTTTGGGATATGCCTCGATTTCTCTCTTCTCATTGCAGACCATATATCTCCAGTTTATTGTTGTGGATCTTGTAGCTTTACAAAGATAGTATTTACCTTGATGTGAATCAAACCTCTTGGTTTGTCTGAGATTCTTTTTGTTAATCGTAACTGTTATAACATTATTATATATGCTAAGAAAAACTTATAATTAGTTTATGTTCTTAAATTGTATGCTTACTCAAATACACACACACACACACACACACATGTATCTATGTATCTATGCTATAATTTTTGACTGTCAAATTCGAGTCATAAGTATTAATATCATCATACCTTAACATTAGTATACTTTCTGTCTCCCCAGAATGAGGCTGACAATAACCATATGGTTTATTGGCTTTCTAACACATCNTATGTATCTATGCATCTATGCTATAGTTTTTGACTGTCAAATTCAAGTCATAAGTATTAATATCATCATACCTTAACATTAGTATACTTTCTGTCTCCCCAGAATGAGGCTGACAATAACCATATGGTTTATTGGCTTTCTAACACATCTACGTTATTGATTTTAATACAACGGAGCTTAAAGTCATCAAAGCCTCCACAGCCCACCAGTTTCTTCGGTAGGATGACACAGGTATGAAATTCTCCTTAAGTTTCTTATACTTCTTTCAATTTATATGTATATAATGTTATTGAAGTATCCATCCAGTTGCCTGCTACTGTAATATCTCAGCATAGATGCTCAAACATGTCCTAGTAGTAGTTACTGTTAACACGGAAACAATATTTCAGACCTTTCGATCTTCTTCTGCAAACCTTGAGGTAGTGCAACAAATCGATNACCTACCAGTTTCTTCGGTAGGATGACACAGGTATGAGATTCTCCTTAAGTCTCTTATACTTGTTTCAATTTATATGTATATAATGTTATTGAAGTATCCATCCAGTTGCCTGCTACTGTAATAATATCTTAGCATAGATGCTCAAACATGTCGTAGTAGTAGTTACTGTTAACACGGAAACAATATTTCAGACCTTTCGATCTTCTTCTGCAAATCTTGAGGTAGTGCAACAAATCGATGCCAAGTATCCAGCTTTGCTTTTCAAGCAGCAATTGACAGCTTATGTTGAAAAGATATATGGAATAGTTCGGGACAATTTAAAGAAGGAATTGGCGCCTCATCTTGCTTCTTGTATTCAGGTACAGCTTGCATTTTAGACAACAATTTTGCAATTCCTCTAGTATTGAACACAATTTGAAATAGGGACATATTACAAAGTACACAATAATTCTGCATTTTACACCTTGAAATTTATTCTATCTGTTGCTGTTGTCACCTTGAAAACATATCTACCCCAGGATGCTTCTGATTTTATTTTCTGCATTAAAATGGCAAAATCATAATTTGAGATGATATCAAATATAATATAGTAATATAAATGAATATTTTAAAAGAATGAAATTTTTCTTCACGAATAATGCAGTTTTTCATGACAAGAGCAGTTTTGAGAANTTAATTCTGCATTTTACACCTTGAAATTTTTCTATCTGTTGCTGTTGTCACCTTGAAAACATATCTACCCCAGGATGCTTCTGATTTTATTTTCTGCAATAAAATGGCAAAATCAAAATTTGAGATGATATCAAATATAATATAGTAATATAAATGAATATTTTAAAAGAATGAAATTTTTCTTCACGAATAATGCAGTTTTTCATGACAAGAGCAGTTTTGAGAATAAAGTATTGCATCGGTCTTCTCACTTATTCCTTGCAGCTTCCTTCTTTTCCCTAAATTAATCTTTTGGCCGGCAATTGTAATCCCTAGTTACAGATTTTTATATTGAGTACCACTTATATATCAATTTTGCCGGACTACGTTACGAATTTTGATAAATAAGGCTGAAGGTATAATGGCACATTTCATCTACTATATATTCTTCCCTGTCTAGTGTAAATTGTAAATTTTATGAACTTTACCTTTCAGGAACCAAAAACGAAATCAGAAGAGCCTAGTCCGTGGCAAGAGATAGTTGTCTGCTTAAATAGTTATCACAGTACATTGAAGGAAAATTGGGTAACTCTGTGCTACGGCCTACACAGTTGTAGCAAATGTTTTACTTGAGAATATACATGTTTAACCTTCTCTAACTTTTTTCTTCTTCAGGTGCATCTCGTTCNCGGCAATTGTAATCCCTAGTTACAGATTTTTATATTGAGTACCACTTATATATCAATTTTTGCCGGACTATGTTACGAATTTTGATAAATAAGGCTGAAGGTATAATGGCACATTTCATCTACTATATATTCTTCCCTGTCTAGTGTAAATTGTAAATTTTATGAACTTTACCTTTCAGGAACCAAAAACGAAATCAGAAGAGCCTAGTCCGTGGCAAGAGATAGTTGTCTGCTTAAATAGTTATCACAGTACATTGAAGGAAAATTGGGTAACTCTGTGCTACGGCCTACACAGTTGTAGCAAATGTTTTACTTGAGAATATACATGTTTAACCTTCTCTAACTTTTTTCTTCTTCAGGTGCATCTCGTTCTTGTACAGAAAATATTCACTCAGACGTTTTCTCATATAAATGTACAGCTTTTTAATAGGTAGTCAATCAGTCAATCTTCACAGATATTATGTATTACCATATAAGCACTTTTTCAAGTACCGATTTTTTTCAATCATTTCTATTTTATTGTATGCATTCCAGTCTTCTTGTCAATGAAAAATGTTGCACATTCAGCAATGGGGAATTTGTGAAGTCTGGTTTAGCTGAATTAGAGATTTGGTGTGGCCAGGCAACAGAAGCGGTACTTATTTNCGGCCTACACAGTTGTAGCAAATGTTTTACTTGAGAATATACATGTTTAACCTTCTCTAACTTTTTTCTTCTTCAGGTGCATCTCGTTCTTGTACAGAAAATATTCACGCAGACGTTTTCTCATATAAATGTACAGCTTTTTAATAGGTAATCAGTTAGTCAATCTTCACAAATATTATGTATTATCATATAAGCACTTTTTCAAGTACCGGTTTTTTTCAATCATTTCTATTTTATTGTATGCATTCCAGTCTTCTTGTCAATGAAAAATGTTGCACATTCAGCAATGGGGAATTTGTGAAGTCTGGTTTAGCTGAATTAGAGATTTGGTGTGGCCAGGCAACAGAAGCGGTACTTATTTAGAAAGATAATCCTTTTCTATTACTATCTTAATAGTCTCCAGATGATAAAAAAATTCATTTTATCATTCTTGATACAGTATGCAGGCTCGTCATGGGATGAACTAAAGCACTTGAGGCAGGCCGTTGAATTTTTGGTACACATTTGTCATTCTGAGTAGATAGTTCTCTTAGATTGAATTTTATTTCCTATGAAATAAGCTTATAACTTTAGATATTTCCCTATATTACCCCAACCCTTTATTTCATCTTTACCTGTTTCAGACACTCGGACATGGGTAGGGACCCATGGAATTTAATTTTTGGCCAAATACATGCAAAAATTGTTAAAATATTGTCAATTCCGATATTTGGACCCGTACCCATGTTGGATACTTCCAGCCAACTCTGGGTAACGTAGGATTTTGCCCAACATAGTGGCTCAATGTGCTTTTCTGATTTTAGAGGTTGATTGGTGACATATATAATCTTCATGATACTGTTTGTGAGGCAATGTCATAAAGATGTTTCTCGCTGTTTTACTTATTAATATCCTTGTCTGTCTCAACAAATATGCGGCCCTGAAAGCGAAACTTCCGAATTAGGCCCTTGCGCAATAATGAAAGCTAAATTTGCATAATAATATCACAGAGAGGCCTTTGGCCTAGTGGTGTTGTCTTCCTGTCCTTTACAGAAGGTTCATGGATCATGTAAATACAATTTCAAGTAGTCTTTCACCTTGACACCGAGTGACATTTTCATCTACAATGTTAAGGGTTAGAAACATGACGAGGAGTATGAATTTATTTTGTGATATTATCAAGAGGTTGATATTTGAATTTTCGTTGTACGTTAAATTTTATAGTCAAAATTTTGCATATCAGTGGACTTGTTATGAGAGACCTGGAAATATTTGTAGCTATTCTTCTGGATTGCTGGGCAATTAAAGAAGATAACTATATATATTGTGAGAAAAATTAATAGTTTGCAGTCAGAATTGGATTTTCCTCAATGATTACAGGAACAATTTCCCTTTGAATTACTACTATGGTGTCTTAACTTTCAAATACTCCTTCCTTTGGTCTTCTATTTGACTCACTATTTTATAAAATTTTATGTCGGCGATAATCATTGAGAAATGTAATTATTTTTCTACCAGACTACTTACGCACCTCAATTCATCCTATTTTTCGTGCAGGCTATACAGGAGAAATCTAAGATCTCTTACGATGAACTGACAATTAATATATGCTCTGTAAATCACTCATTCTCTCTCTCTCTCTCTCTCTGTCTCTCTCTGTGTGTATTGTTGTTTTGTTTCTTTTTTCTATTACTATTTTGCTTCTCATTGGGAAAGGGTGGGGCCTAAAATGCTTATCTGTTATCTGCTATCTGCACGGAGAAATAGTTCCACTGAAAGTAGAGTGAAGCATGTCTAATAAACTTTCTAATCAGTACACGTCCAGTACTCGTGCATGAATCTAATCTGCATGCTTCCTTCTATATTATTACCTTGGAGGTATGCAGAGCATATTATTTCTTTTCCTTATTGATGCTTCTGTTTCCAGGCTTTAAGTGTTCAACAACTACATAGAGTATGTACGTTTGTCTACAGTGATGACCAAGATGCTACTGCATGTGTATCCCCGGAAGTAAGTTAAAGTAAGCTATATAATGCTTTCAGATTTGCATCTGCACGTTTGATGGTTTTTGAATTTGGCTTGTGTGGTCCTTTGTTTTGTACAGGTTATAGCTTGTATGAAAGAAGTAATGACAACGGACTCTGAGGAAACTGATACCACTAATGTCAACTCGTATTTGTTGGATGATCAATCCAGGTAATACTGATAAAAAAAACACTATATCTAATTTTTCAAATACCATCTTCTTTTTATTAATGTGTGCTATGAATCCAGCATTCCTGTCTCGATTGACGAAGTCAGTAGTATGATGAAGGTGAAGAATATTAATGCTGTCAAACCTCCTTCAGAACTACTAGAAAAAGAAAATTTCCAGTTTTTAAAGGAGTAAGGTTTTACATTCTCGTATTTATGACCTTAGAATGGCATTGGCAACGATAAATATCTCTACTCTCACCAGTCCTATGTGTATATTCATCCCCAAATATTAGTTATCTAGATATGCACCTCCTCATCGCGGATGCAGTGCCCTAATTGTAATAGTATTCTGCTAGATTGTTGGAAGGAAAAAAGTAATGCTCGACTGGTAGATAGCAGGGAAGAGATAAAGTTTAGCCTCTAGTCCCTTAGTTTTCTTGTGTTTAGCTCATTGCTCTATTGTAAGCACTAAGCAGTAGCAAATGGAACAAATTATTAAAATATAGTGTAAGCTCTTCCCAAATTCCTTATCAGTCAGTGCTACGTCTTTTGCGCCTGTGGCAAAGAAACGAGAGAAGGACTAATATACATTATAGTTTGAGGTTGAATGACTCAAATCATCACAATTTAAAAGTTGACCCTTTAAATTAGAGTTATAAATAAAACAGAGTTCGTTAAGGTGTTAGAGTTCGACATGTTATCAAACTCAAATTCAAACAATATTTTTTGCCCAATAACCTTAACGAACCGAACCGAACTTTATACATGTTGGACTTGAGTTCGCTCGAGTTCGGTTCGAGTTCGTTAAGCTCGAGTTCGTTCGACAATACATAATTATAAATAAAAATTAATATTATATTTATAATCTACCACTACTATTTTATAAATTTATCACCAAGTATCATTTTAAATAAAATGATATATTCATTGGTAATTAGACATTGCTTATGAGTGATTATTGATTGTAAAATAAAAATTCAAATTTAAATCTTGATAATTGACTAAATTAAATTGAAATGAACCGAGTACTACCATTTTTTAAGTTTATCACCAAGTATCATTTGAAATAAAATGATATATTCATTAGTTATTAGACATTGCTTATGAGTGATTATTGATTATAAAATTCAAAATTAAAATTAAAAATCTTGATAATTGACTAAATCCCTCTGATAATGTTGCAAAAGTTATATGGAGTACTAAACGGAGAACATATATGTCCTGCATTATATTATATTCAACATATTTAGTACTCTATATAAGATTCTTCATAGAATTCAACTTCCGATAATATTACCGAATATTGTTTGGTTCGATAATCTTTTGCTCGTGTTCGTTACTTTAAATCATACATAATGTTTTATTAAGTTGCGTTTATATTTTTTTTTAAACAAAATCAATGGCGCTTTAATGGTAAACAAGTGTCTCGTAATTTCTGTAACAATGTTAAAAATACGTTTTAATACTGACGCATGTGGAATTTGCATTTTCATGATTTTAATTTTCTTTTAATTTGTTTATCTTTATTTCTTTAATATAAATATTGACAACATAACTTTATAATGCATTTTAATAATAACACATTTTAAAAATACGTTTTCTTCTAATAAAAAGTGTCAAATTTTCAAATTATAATATTTTGAGTCATTTTTCATTTAACTTGTGATATAAAGGGACATCATCAAGGCCAGGTCAGTATTTAATTATAAATTATTTATTTGATAAATTAAATAAATCATCATTATACTAATTAGATATTCAGCACTTTTAAAAGTTGTTAGGTCCCGAAATATCGTAGAAGGGGGAGTTGAATACGATACTAACAATAATTTAAATTCTTTTCGAAATTTGTAGATAAATAAATTATTGCTTTAGAGTGGGTTTGGCTATTTGTAGTGTTTATGTGAGCTGCTTACTAATTTTCTGTGTCCAGATAAATCAATTTGGTTCAAGAAAATTAGCAAATAAATAAACGGGACAAGATTCGGGAAATATATCTTTTATATATATACCTGGAGGTTGCTACACCCAGTTAAAAATATAACTAGTTCCCGAAGAATAAAATGAGTTCTTCGCTACTAACACAAAAATATAAGACAGAGTTCCTATACAAATATATCTAAATTAGTATAAGGATAAACTGAGTCTGTAGAGAGTAATATTTAGGATTCTTGAGCATTTTTAGTTAAGGAACTGGGTCCTAATATTTAACCGGAAGCAAGGTATAAGTGTGTATAAATTATATCTTCTTGCTCCCAGCCATGGCCGACGCTCTCTAATATTTTGTGTTGAAGAAGACTCCCCTCTCATTTTCAAAATGAATGGTTCTCCTCTATTTATAGTGTAGACTTAAGTTCAATAAAGTAGGCGCTATTTATAGCCGAGGCTTGGACGCGCTTTGAGCTTAATCATGGAAGCGCTTTAAGTTTTGAACGCGCTTCAAGAGAATTTCTTGGAGGCGCTTAAGTCTTGAACGCGCTGGCAGAGACAACACTGTTGGAGGCACTGAACATTTGAATATATGAAAGCTTGGGCGCGCTTCGTCTAAATATATATAAATATATATTTAAATCTTCAGTGCGCTACCTTGTTCGACGCGTTGCATTTTCATTTTCATGGTCAATGTGTGGTTTACTCACTGCACTTTGACCCTCTATTCATTCCATGATTGAAGTTCACCAACTTCCATTTCTTGTATCAAAGTCTTGTAACATTACACCCTATACCCTGAGCTGTTTCCGTTCTTCGAATGTAGTTCGGAAAATTTCACTTTTCATATCAAAGTTCTGATACTTTGCACCCTGCACCCTTTGAGCTGTTTAGCTGTTTGGATGTAGCCTCTACAAATCACTTTTCGTACCTTAATAAATAATCATTCTTTCAAAGTACGTTCTTCAACTTAACAATTCTTTTATAGATAATACTCATATTCCTTTCACAAACCGCGACGCCTAGTGCAACTGGTCTGATTCACAAACGACTAACTTCGATCCAAGTCTTCGTATTATTACCTTAAGTACATTATTAAGTTTACAGCAACTTCATTGTTTCGAACCCTGACTGTCAATAAACATAGTACTTTCACTGGAATCTTTTCTGGTACTTAGACACTGTCTCCATTCCTACCACAATCTTGAATACTTCATTATCTGTTATTCACTGACGCTTGAACATATAAACGAATTTCTTTCAGTCAGTATAACTTCAAGACTGCATCTTTCTTCTTTAACATTTCTCTTTACCCTATCTTCAACTTTTCTAGATTTCTATGCTTCGAACACAATCTATCTTCAATCAATGTTAATACACTGAAATCTTCTAGTGACACTTTTATACTGAATCTTCAACACTTCTAAAACCCTGGAAGGCTTTACATATTATTCTTCACTGAGGGGTGAACATATTAATGAACTTTTTTCAGTGGCTTTAATAGACTTCAAAACTTCTTCTATTGTTTGATTCACTGTATTTGTCTTATTTTCATTTCTTCCTAATTTTCGTGTAGACGTAATATTATTTACATGTCTTGTTCTAGTATTGAGTTATCACGACTTCTGTTTATGCAGCTTCGTAATCTCACAAACAATCTCCCCTTATTTGATTGTTGAACTTAGCAAACAAATCTCATAGAGAGAATAACTCAACTAATAACTAGAAAAAGTAATGGTCCTGGACTTTTAAATAATGCTACTAGTTTTCTGGGTCAGATTTTGCTTTTTTCAGATTTCTTGAGTAACTGAAATGAACGATGTTGGTTCCTCTAACATTGAACTGATATTCATATAGTATCATATTCATTTTTCTCTGTTTGAGCTCGAAGTGCAATAACAATTAGCACATACCGAACAAAGAATGTTATATGGAGAATCCACTCAGACAGGACAACCAACTACTGAATATGTACCAAATACACATGTTCACAAGAGTTCAAATCTAGAAGATGGTGAAATTGATATGTCTAAAGATGGTGAAAATTGAAGTCATAGATAGGTTAAGATAGAAATATGTAATATATGTTCAGTCTAGAGGAACATCTATCTTGTATTTATCTCTCATGTGTGAATCTGGAAAATTGTTAAATATAATACTAGAACTTTTTGTTATTTACAGTTCTTACATGGCATATTACATCTATCTTGATCAAAAATAATTTGGAATCCTCTTTCAAAAAATTGAGTTACACTTAATAGATTGTGCTTCAATCCGTTTACTAGAGCAATTTTCTCTATCTTCAAGTTTCCAACTTCCAGTATTTTATATCCCATTGTGAAACCAATATTGTTGTCACCAAAGGTTACATAAGGGCTAACCATTTCTTTGAACTGTGATAACAGGGCTTTATCACCAGTCATGTGTCCTGAGCATCTACTGTCAATGATCCACATGACTCTTTTATTTTTCTTGTTGCCCTGCAATGCAAAGTTTTCAAGTTGCTTTTGGTCCCAACTTTTATTTGGTCCATTTTGCTTGTCCATCCTAACTTTAGGAGGACTTGGAGTCTTTGCCTTTCCAATTTCAACATTCTTATACAATCATACTTGATTATTAGCAAAAGGCTTGTTAAAGTAAATATTCATCAAGTTCATTTTACACGAAATGTAACCAAAATCACCACAATGAGATACTTGTTTGTTCTTTAAAGGCAGAATGTGTAAATTTCCATTAACAAAGGTAGCATTCTTGATATTAGACTTTTTTTATTGCAGACATGAGTTAGATGACTAGAAGACCCACAATTATTGCACAATTTTCTAGGAGCATTAGGAATATAGCCATAATTGTTCTTCTCGTTATTCCTAGTTTTCCATTTCTGTTCTTCTTAGTCTTTGACAATATGTTTAGAGGTTACTGTCATACTGGTGTTGACAGTAGATTTAGATGGAGTTGTCATGACAGTAAGTTTTGATCTTACAATCTTGACAGCAGCTTCTGAACTTACTGTCTTGATAGTGTTGACAACATCTTTTAAACTTTTGTTACTGTCAAGGTTAAAACTAATTATCTTGGAGATTTTGACAGTGTCTTTTGCCTTAAGGGAATTAATGACAACTTCATTGTCTTCATCATCGAGTTTTTTTTATCACTAATGTTTCCTCATCAAATTCAAGTTTTGTCTTTTTAAACAAGGGATTCTTAACTTTCTTTAGAATGGAAGGTTTGAAAGTATGTTTGATGTCTTCCTCTACAATGTATTTCTTACCATTTTTCTTCTCATAGTTAAACCATATACCTACCTTTTGATTTTCAGTATTAACATCATGGTATGATTTTACCAGTGAATAAGAATTCTTGTAAGCCTTGATTTTGAGTTCATTCTCAGAAATCTGTTTTCTGAGAAATTCCTCAATCTGGGAAGCACAAACTACCGTGTTTTTAAGAATCTCATTTTCTTGTTGCAAGGACTCAAAAGCATTCTGTTTAAGTTCTAGTCCATGATTCTTAATTCTCAATAACTCATTAGCACTAGACAGTTTGACAATCTCCTCATTAGCAGCTATCATGCTTGTTTGAATATTAGAACTTAAACTTTCAGCAGTTTTCTTATACCGAGATGTAGTCATATCAACAATAGTAAGAGTGGGTATCTGATTTAATGAAGTGGAAGAGCCCTCTCCAGAGTTTGCTATGAGAGCAAGATTTCCATATTCTTCCTCCTTTTTATCATCAGAATCTTCCCAACACTTGCCTTCAGTCACAAAAGCCCTTGCTTGTTACTTTTTAAGCAAGACATCATACTTTTCTTTGAGTTCTTCATAATCATTGCCATTTCTTCTCACTTGTTTTGGCTTTTTGTATTTTGTTGCAAAATGCTCCATTTCATTACAGTTATAACACCTTATCATGGATCTATCCACCATACCTGTTTTGTATCCACCTTTGCCACTTCTTCCAAGTTTTGAAGTATTTGACTTGTTGAACCTGGAGCTTTGTCATTTGGGTTTGAAAGCTTTGTTCTTCTTGAATCTCAGATTGGAGAACTTTATTGTCATGTAAGCCATTGTTTTATTTTCCATGTTATCCAGTTCCTCCAAGGTGTAGAACTCATCTTCTTCATCATCCTTGAGTTCAAGAGGCACACTTTCATCTTCATCTATAACCTCTTAAATCTTGATGTGTTGTTGATGTTGAGACTCCTGGAGCTACAACACTTTTGGATTTTGAGCTACCAGAGCATTTGAGGTGTTGGCCATCTTTTCTTTTTGACCAGACTGAATAACTCTCTTTTGTAACAACTCTAGCTCATAGGTTTTAAGTATGCCATATAAAGTTTCAAGATAAACTTTTGATAAATTCCTTACTTCTCTTATGGCAGTAACCTTGTGCTTTAGGTGGTCAGGAAGTGTCAACATAAATTTCATGTTTACTTCCTTCTTATCATAAAGCTTTCCATGCAGCTGCAGGTCATTTATCAACATGTTGAACCTCTCAAACATCTTAGTTAACCCTTCACTTGGCTTAGCCATAAAAGCCTCATACTGAGACACCAATATCTGTCTTTGATTGTCCTTCACCTCTTATATTCCTTCACAGAGTATCTCAATAGTTTCCCATATTTTCTTGACACTGGTGCAGTTGACAATGATATTGTACATGACATTGTCAAGTGCTTCTATAATCATAATTTACAATTATTCATCCAGAAATACTTTTTCTTTTTCAGTGTCATTGTACTTTGAAACTTTTTAAGGAACCCAGTAGGCTGTTATTGTTTCACCATCTAATGTAGTTTCAGGTAAATATGTTTGAGGAATAAAAGGACCATTTTCCAGAATTCCAGGGTAAAGTGGGTTGACTGTTTTTATGAACAACATCATTTTTCTTTTCCAAAGGTTATAGTGTTCTTTGTCAAAAGTGGGTATTTTTATGCTGCTTACTTTCTGTGCACTCATATTTAGATCTTTTCAGGTTATGTATATTTAACATGTTGTTTTGATACCAGTTGTTAAACAGTATGAGTGTTGTAGAAGGGGGGTTGAATGCAACTTGATAATTTATCACTAATCTTGTTAACAACAAACAAAAAGTAATACTATCAAGTAAGAAATGCAGACAACAATAAGCGAGCAATTTAAAGATAGGTGCTTAACTTCAAAAATTAATTGTATTCATTTTTGTTTGCTATAACTAACTGAAAAATAATTTCATCTTCGATAGATGCACTAACAATGAGTTTGCTAATGTTTCTATGCTTGAGAGAATTCTAGCTCAGTTGCATAAGGGAAAGTACTTGTGAGATATGTGAATTTATACTGAGACACATATCTCATTCACAAGAGTACTTTCTCTTGTTCCTAGAACAAAGATTGAAATAGAAACTTGTTTTTCTTGTTTAATCTTGTCTTTATTCCATTTGTAGATAAATCTATTCTGAGATGTACAAATATCCTTGACTCCTTGAGCACGCTTTATCTTTTTTGCTTGTCTTCTCCCAAGTTGCAGTAGTAGACTTGATAGACTAGGTAGTAATATCAAAATTATTCCTTATATTTTCACTATCTAGTCTGCTACCTTAAATATACTATCAACTTCACCAAAAGGTTATTGTCAACCTTTAGCTTCTCTTTGGTGACAGTATATTCGGCTCCGCATACTTTGCTGTCAAGCCTGATAGTCTTCTAAAATATGCTGTCTTCCAAAGCTACTGTCAACTATCCCCGCTAAACATGTTGTCAACTATCCCAGCCAAAGTTGCTGTCAATAAAACTTGTTGTCTTTAAATCTTCATTCTCCGCCAAGTTTACTGTCAATGGAATAGTTTCTATCAGTAAAAACTTGATGTCTTCGAATCTCCATTCTCCGCCAAATTTACTGTCAATGGAATAATTGTTGTTGTCTGT
Source organism: Oenanthe javanica (assembly GCA_008931105.1). NCBI lineage: Eukaryota > Viridiplantae > Streptophyta > Magnoliopsida > Apiales > Apiaceae > Oenanthe > Oenanthe javanica. Next base: position 57,358 of record QRFB01000364.1, read on the forward strand.
TCCAAATGTGTTGTCACTTGAATATGCTATTGTAGGCTTCAGTTGTAGAATGTTACTGTCAAATTTTTAACCCAAGTTGTGCTTGAACACTTTGTGAACTTCTACTTTATGGATTATGTTATTGTATTTGTACAATACAATAACTATTGAGACTTACTATCACCTACTTGGCTTTTAAATATACTGGTATAAGTGACAATAAAACATACTGTCAATATACATATGAAAATATATTTTACTTAGTTAATTTCTAATTAATCTAAGTAACTTGTAGTTGATTACAATGTTAACACCACAATCCCTAATATCTGTCTTTGTGTACTTCTTCTTTCAAGCTTCATTGTAGACTTGTCACTATCTTCACAGGTTTGGTTAATCCTGATCAAGACAGTGCTGCAAATTCCTATCTTGTTATTCTACACACTTCCTTGAATATAGCTCTGTTGATTCAGTCGAATACTCTATTTAAATCCCTTCGAGAAGTCATAATGTAGACTTCCCGATCGACCAGTCTTTGAGACTTCTCGATTGGTTTGCTTTGACACTTCTCGATTGACCTAAATTTCTCAAATAGATTAAGTTTTGATGATTTCTCAATCAGACTAGACTTTTCGAATGGTTTGCTACCACTAACTTCTCAGTTAGTCTTATTTTTAGACTTCTCGACTACGTCAATTGTTAACTTCTTGATGTGTTGTTTACTGGACTTCTCGATCAATTACTCCTCTATTTGATCACTTCTCGAATGGCTCAGATACTTTGACTTCTCGAATATTCAAACAATACGTAGCCATTTGGAGACTGCTCTACCAGCTTCAATCTGACTTCTCTATCAACTTCACAACTCACTTCTCGATTATGATGACTTTTTGATTGATCATTTGCCTTAGAACTTTCATACCGCATTCTTTATTTGACGAGGTCTTCTATTTCTAGATGCATGATCCAATTTGAATCTTCTACCATACTTTAATCTTGGCCTTTTAATTACAAACTAGAATTGCAGTAGAAATAGACTTCTATCTCCAAATATATATTAAAATGTCTAAGTCACAATCCTATACAAGATATGATAGTTGTGTTACAACATGACAAGTATAAACAACTGAATATAGTAGTCTTGTTCCAACAATTTTCAAAATAAATTTAGAAATAATCTTCTGAAATTATCCATATATCTATTATTTTCAAGATTTGACTCATTTAAAATTTAGTTAGATTGTCTATTCGATAAATTTTTATTAACATCAGTTGAGTTTTTTTATTTCTTCCATATTTATACCATTAAACATGGATTGTTGTAAAATGTACATCCGATTAAATATATATATATATATATATATTATATTTTTAAAACTATCCATTAGTGTTTCTAAATAATATACATGTGATTCAGTTGTATACTATGTATAACCCTATATGTTAAATTTAATTTCTTTACGTAACTTTATAAGTAATTCAATAACTATATAATTATACTATATATAATCCTATTTTGAAATTTTCATTTTTTAAAATCTAAATTATAATTAAACTTCACATCACCCTAAGATATGATTATTAATAAACTATTTCACGATTTAGTCATTTCAAATCATAAATAAACTATCTCACGATTAAAATGATTACTAATTACAAAAATATGTAATAACTTCTATTTACATGACACGCTTAACACACACATGAGTATGACATAAAACACATGTGATAGTGTGGTACAGTGATTAAAAAAAATGTATAAATTGGTGGATGGATAGACTCATAGACCCATGTTAAATTCATTATTACAACATTGTTTCCCAATAAATAAAGAGGGCAAACTTAATCATTTCAAGAGTAAGAAGATCTTATCCAAATACTATCAAAGGTCAAGAGTTCGATACTCATTAACAACATATATAAATCGAATATTTATGACTCTCAATATATTAATATAAATTTTAATATATTAATATAATTTTTTTTGAAACAATATTAATAGAAATTTAAAATTCAAATAATATCAAAAATATTAATAAATATTTAAAATCTAAATTTTACCGGATCTTATTTTCAAATAAATAAAATCATAATGTCAAAAAACAACATATATAGATACTAAGAGCATAAAATAATGGTTCCACCTTCCAGGGCAGGTACTAATATCATAAAATAATTGTTCCAACTTCCATGATAGCTCTTTCACATTGATGAACGGTATACATGGAAGACCAGTAATTATGATCAAATTTGTGAGGCATGTACACATAGCGTTGACAGTGTTTTGTTTCCTCTACAGATCTACATGTAAATTTTCATGCAAGCAATAGATTATATGATTTATTTACTATGCCATAGATTATCATGTATGTATCCTTTTTACATGTGATTTTTAAAAAATTACATGTATTAAACAAAATTAAGTTAGATAAATTTAAGGCATCCTTTTTTATCTATTTTTCAAAGATGCAAGATTAGAAAATAATAACATTTTCATAGACAATAAGACTACAAGAGAAAGGTGTTAAATTTTAATATTCTATCACCCAAAAAAGGATTATATTTTAAAATTTTATAAAAGAAAAGTAGTTTTATTTTCAATTTAATTTATGAAATTAAAATTATAATGATATTCTTACGCATAATATTAAATAAAATTAAATATTTATTGAAAAATAAAAACAAACCATAAATAAAATCCTACAATCTAAACAATATATTACAAAAAGTAATCCTATTAAAAAAAAGAAAAAATAATCAATTTTAACACTTACAAGGCATGAGTTTTGAATATCAAAAATAAAAAATATGTTCTATTATTAAATATTTATTATTTGCTAAAAATATGTTACCCAGATAATGAACTATTATAGAAGGGGAGGTTGAATATAATAGTACCAAAATAATCGATTATGAACACAAGTATGTAAAAGAAATACTATTTTGTATTAATCTTGATAAACATAATACAAAACTCTCTCAAGAAAAATAAAGTTCTTAAGAGCTGCTAGATTATGAGAAAGATAATTACTTGAACGATACATCAATGTAAACCTAATCCCGTGTTTATATAGTACACAACTATCTATCTATTTACAGTAAAGATAATGATCATTAAATGCAGAAATATTATTTCCATAATTATCTTCCTAAAAGATAGCTTCCAGAAAGGCAATAGAATTATATTCAAACACTTCCTTGTTTATCTCCAATCACCTCCTAATTTGTCAAACCAGACTAAACTCTGTCGATTAACAAACTCTGATTGAAGTAAATTCTATTGACTACTTCTAGTCTCTGATCAGCTAAACTCTGACCAGCTTCGATAAACTCTGATGACGTCAGATAAACTCTGATTGAGTAAACTCTGACATCTTCAGTTCTTCATATCTAACAATCTCCCCCAATTTATGCTTTATGCAGTAAAACATAAATTTGAACTTATGATGTCAGAAATTTTTAAGACAAATGCATCAGAGTTTATTCAGACTACCTTCTCATATTCTTCTGTAAGAAAAATCCTCAGTTAGAAATTCATCAAGAAATTTCTCTTCAGCAGTTCTCAGAAGTTCTTTAACTCCTGCATTTGTTTAGAAGAATCATCAATTTGGAATAATGCAGCCCTCAGATTGTAGATAGGTGTCCTCTTCATTCTTTCATCCAAAGGTATGCAACAGACTCTTTGACCATCAGGATTTAACATTAATGTTGGAGTATTTAACACCATATTGACATTTACATCCCCTTTGATCATCTTCCTTTCAGTATAATCTTCAAGCACATATTTTTGTCTATACTCCTCAAAGTTTAACATCAACAGTCTCTCATTTTTCTTCTTTTCATCAATTACTCCTTCTAAAATCTTTACCCACTTAGCTGTGATCTCATTCTCATCATTTAATAGATAAAGAACATATTCAAGTTCTTTTGATGATTTATGAATCAAATCTTCTTCACCTATTTTCATCACTCTTCCATCTTCTAGAAAATACAACAGCTTTTCTTTTGGAACAACACCATCAAAAATATCCTTTAATATATGAACAACAATTAGGTTGTCCAAATGAACTTGTGATAGCTCTTCTTCAGGTTTTTTCTTCAAAGAATAAGAATCTCTGAAAGTATTTGTTTCTCCTCTATAGACTTTGGCTTTTGAATCACCAATACTACCCTTGTTCTTACAAAGTTTGGCATTGAGAGTCAGAGTTTCCGATTTTGTCCACAGAAGATCAGGATTCTTCTTTCTACACATACACTATTGTTCCCCTTCTTCTTCATCTACAAAACTTGTTCCGCCTGAAAGAAATGTGGTTCCAAGCATGGTGAGTGGAGTCTTTGGTTTTAATGGAGCTTTATGTTGAACTGCTTGAGATGACTTTTGTAACGACCGAGAAATTTATGAATAAATAAAAATATTTAGTTATGTGTTAAATATGATTAACTATCTTTTATATCAATTTTAATGCATTTTTTTAGTTAATAACATATTTATTAAATATGATAATCATTTGTTATGTGATCTATGACTTCTGTGTACCTTATTACATTTTATAGTGTTTATTAAAAATGGTAGTATATTTTAAAAATTGAAATTTCGATTAAAAAATTATCGGACCAGGTCCCAATTGATATTCTGGAGCCCCTGTTTTTTTACAATTATTTTTATAAATTTACATATTCATCCAAATTTATATATTTTAGTATTTTTGGAACATTTATAATTTTTAGGAAATTTTATATATTTACTTTATTTATTTATAAATAAAAATTTTACAATTATATCCCATAATTATTATTTTTAAGGCTTTTAAAATAAATTTTGAGGGATTTTTACCCTAAATCAACTTTGGGGCTTTAATTTTTACAGAAATATAAATAGCTTAATTAATTATTAAAAATCATAAAAATTTACTACAAATAGTAAAAATTCTGAAAATTGGGGAAGAAGGTGTTCTTCGTGTTCTTTAAGATCAAAGCTACTTTTGAAGGTGATTCTGAACTTAGTTTTCTTAATATGAGTAACCAAATTGAATCCCATGAACTGTACTACATGCTTATGTGTTTGGTTTCATTTAAAAACCTCTCGATCTTAAATTCATGATTTTCTGTTAAATATTAGAATTTATGATTTATTGTTTCATTGATTGTTGGTGTAAACTAATACCATGGGTATTTAGATCGTTTCCCGGGGATTATGTACGTATTTTTATTTCATATTTTGGTAAATAAATCATTTTCATCGGGAAATATAATTTTCCGATTAGGTCATCGATTTTTCAGACTTTTCCGGGTGATTTGTGGCGGGTGTGTGTGTGTGTTTAGATGGCATGTATATATTCCAGACGTCTGTAGCTTCATGTAGGTATCGTGTGTGTCGAGTCTTAATTTCCAGTTGAGTCACCAGAGAAAAATCCAGTTGCTGTTCGTCGGAGACTCGCCGGAGTTTGGGGTTGCAGGCCGGGTTTGATGACTTGGGGACTACACGCGGGTTTCTAGACGAAGGGGGAAGTCGTAGGTGCTAAAACCAAGTTAAACGGAGCTGTGTGGGAGGAGAATAGAGTCTCGCCGGAGCCCCGTCGGATTCCGGAAGGGTGACCGGAATCTAGAAATTTTCCGACCACTTTCCGACAGCATTCCGACGAATGTTCTTGGCAGACTACCGTTTGATCCTCCAAAACCCTAAACAGCATTTGTAAAAGTGTTTTTGAATAAACATTCTATTTTTATTTATTCTTATTTCAAAATTTATTTTAAAAAATCAAAATAAATTATTTTAATTTCGAAATTAATTTTATTTAATTATTTTAATTTATTTGGATAATAATTTAATTACTTTAATTAATTGATTGATTGATTTTAATCGATTAATTAAATTAATTAATTATTATTTAAATATAATTAAAAATAATTGGATTTAATTATTTTGAAAAATAAAATAATTTATTTATTTATAATTATTTAATAAATAATAAATTTGAATAATCAATTAATATTAATATTAATTGATTTATTCTTATTAATGAGATATTAAATAAACCGGTTATCCGTTTTAAACAAAACGAAAAGTCCTAAAAATAATTCGGAGAGGATAGAAGTGACCCGCGTCGATCTAAAACGTATGTTAAAAATATTTTGAAATATTTTAGAAATATTTTGACGAGCCCTTTAATTGTTTGACTCATATGTTATGTGACTTACATGCTACTTGACTTACATGCTTATTTGTCTTAAATATATTATATTACTTGTTTTATATCGATAGAATGCATGGGTAGACACTAGATATAAAGTAAGGTTTGTCTGACACTTTGAGTTGACCCATGTATCTAAAATAATATATTTTATTTATAGATACGAGCAAAGTGTGAGCCACATACCCAGTCAAAGAAGAGTAAGCTTTTGTACTTATCAGGCAAGTATCTTCACCTTGATAATCTTAAACACTTTTATTTTATTATTTCATTTATTAATATCATGACAGATAGTTATTGTTCAGAGTTATTTATGAATCTTAAATATTTTATTATTGTGCAACAGAGCTGTCCAATATCATTATTCTTGATATTGGAAGTTATTTATAATAAACATATCATATTCAATATTATAGTAATAAATAATATTGGAATATGATATTATTTTAGAAATGTAAGCATGTCAACTATTCTGGATGCTCTATTATGGATTGAACAGTTAGCGTAAGTGGCCAGGTATGAGGTCCAGCGTGATTTGGAAGCCAAGGTAACCATTCCAGCTTCTGGTAGACTGGAGTTTGTCTACGATACGGTACCATTTGAAATCCCGGCTTATGCGATTAGGCATAATACGGTCATATTGCTTTTGAACCTGATCAGGGGGCAATATTGGTGTGTGTTCTTCGTTCAATCCGTCTGCCCGTTTGGCTATTACAAGATTTGTTTATCAATCAGCTTTTGATATGCTATTGATAATGGTTTACGAAACATATTGGTTATTGTTTACTGATTACATAGCCCTTAGCCCTATAGCCCTTAAAATAATTCGGAGAAGACAGAAGTGACCCGCGTCGATCTAAAACATATGTTAAAAATATTTTGAAATATTTTGACGAGCCCTTTAATTGTTTGACTCGTATGTTATGTGACTTACATGCTACTTGACTTACGTGATTATTTGTCCTAAATATATTATATTACTTGTTTTATATCGATAAACCGCATGGGTAGACACTAGATATAAAGTAAGGTTTGTCTGACACTTTGAGTTGACCCATGTATCTAAAATAATATATTTTATTTATAGATACGAGCAAAGTGTGAGCCACATACCCAGTCAAGCAAGAGTAAGCTTTTGTACTTATCAGGCAAGTATCTTCACCTTGATAATCTTAAACACTTTTATTTTATTATTTCATTTATTCATATTATGACAGATAGTTATTGTTCAGAGCTATTTGTGAATCTTAAATATTTTATTATTGTGCAACAGAGCTGTCCAATATCATTATTCTTGATATTGGAAGTTGTTTATAATAAACATATCATATTCAATATTATAGTAATAAATAATATTGGAATATGATATTATTTTAGAAATGTAAGCATGCCAACTATTCTGGATGCTCTATTATGGATTGAACCGTTAGCGTAAGTGGCCAGGTATGAGGTCCAGCGTGATTTGGAAGCCACGGTAACCATTCCAGCTTCTGGTAGACTAGAGTTTGTCTACGATACGGTACCATTTGAAATCCCGGCTTATGCGATTAGGCATAATACGGTCCTATTGCTTTTGAACCTGATCAGGGGGCAATATTGGTGTGNTCGTTCAATCCGTCTGCCCGTTTGGCTATTACAAGATTTGTTTATCAATCAGCTTTTGATATGCTATTGATAATTGTTTACGAAACATATTGGTTATTGTTTACTGATTACATATCCTGTTCAGCTCTATCTGCTTTTATGTAAGAGTTTACTATATACTTGTTGGGCATATTTTTGGCTCACTCTTGCTTTTTATCATACACATTTCAGACAGGTGATATCATGTATCCGTATCATCATACCACTAGGATGAGGGTTCGAGGTGAGCACCAGGCAATAGTTTTCCGCGAGCCTCGGGTATTTTAGTCTACAGTTCCGGGCGAGTATAGTTTAGTAATGGAATAAAATGTACTAGAGAATGTGAGATAACCCGAATTTTTATTATAACAAAGTTGGTCTGTAATAGTGTTTTAATTTGGATTTGAGTATCTTGTTTCATTACCCTAACCTGTTTACGGTCCTTGATTGGTGTAAGGGGCAGTGATGTATATTATATTATGAATGGTTTGATATATTGGTTGTTGTGATTCGCACGTGATCCCGAATCTGGGCCCCGAATTTTGAGGGCGTCACATTTTTGATTGAATTTCAACAGGTTTAAACACAATTTGTTTTGCTTGAGCATGTTCCTTCTTCCGAGCTGGAGTTTTCTTTTAGCTTTGTCTTTCTTTTTCTTTGACTGGACTTGAGCATTGTCAGTACCAGCAATCATTTTTTTTATTTCATGTTCTACAACAACTAGATTCATTCCTAGATTTTCTTCTTCAAAGGGTTTCTTTGTCAGTTCTGCATCTTTCTTGTTCATTTCTTCAATATTAACAGGCTTTTCTTCCTCTACAAGCCTTCTAGCTAAATCTTCATCAAGTTTCATTGGAGTTTGCTTACCTTTTCCAGATCCTGAGGGAATCAGAGTTTGATCAGTCAGAGTTTGATTTTGTAAACTCTTTCCACCCTTATGACTCCCTTTGCTTTTATCAGGAACACCATTGCCATCACCATCACCTTCAGGTTTATCAGAGTTTAAAATATAATCCACATTGCATTTGTCCTTAGATATTTTATCCCCCTTTCTGACATCAGAAGAAATAGTCAGGAGGTCTGCAATAGTATACAACATGGTCTGCATAGAGGTGACAACAGTAACAATTTGTCAAGTTTAGACTCCAAAGCATCTTGTTTAGTGGAAACAACTTTTATCTTAGATTCAAAAGCATATTGAGAAACAGAAATAGAGCTTTGAACTGAATCACTTTTCTTGCTAACAGAGTCTTTAAGATCACAAACCTCATTGTGAAGACCCTTAGTCAATACAGTGGTAGCCTTGAGAACTGTCTTCATCTCATCAAATTTTATTTCAGAGTCTGTTTTCTTTATAAGATCATGAACATGGGGCCAATAAATGTCTTCATGGGAAAACTTCCAAGACATATCCCAAATGTTTTGTCTTATAGAGCTTAGAAGATCTGCATTAGATGGTTCCCCTCTACTACTATCCCTCCTTATACCTTCATGTTTAAGAGCAGATTCAATTTCACCCTTCAGTTGGTCAATAACACAGTAGTCAAGATAGTCCATCATCAGTCTATCATGAGCGTCAAAAGCATCAATGGGCCATCTCTTTGAATTGTATCTTTGAGTGTAAGGAATAGAGAGATTAGTAAATTCTTCATCCTCAAAGATAGGACTGGAATCAACAGAGTTTGCATCTTCATCTTCTGCACGAAAAACAGAGTTTGGCACCTCGGAGTTTAGAGAGTGAGGGACAGGTTGAGCATCAGAGCCTGTGTCATGTATACTCTGAGTACTTGCGCAAAGAACATAACACCCTAAGACACTTTTTTCTTTTAAAGTAATCTCATTACTTTTCACATCACACATCTCATGACTTTTGAGAGTCAGAGTTTGCTCACTAGAAGTAACTAACTTTTGTTTCATATTTAACTCTTTTTTTGCCAGAACCAGTGTTTGCCTCTCATTATTAGTTCTGTCTGTCACACATTTTACCTCAGTCTCACAAGAAAGACCCAAATCACAATGACCTACAGAAATAAGAGTTGGCTGAGAAAGGAGATCTGTGGTCACATGGATAGAGGGTTCCTTTCCAGGACTATCCATGGTCATTTCAACAGTAAAAGATGGAAATATAAAGTCTAAACTTATGCTATTAGAGTATGTAAATTCTGAAAAAAAGTTAGAGTTTATACCTTGAATATTTGTGGAGTCTGATTGAGTGTCCAATGGCTCTGCAGAAAGAGGTTGCACTAAAACTTCATCAGAGAGTGCCAATGGATTAACATCAGAGTTTGTAGGCACCTCCATAAATTGGTCTACAATCACAAAGTTGGTGATTGGTTCTTGTGGGACCTGTGTCTTATCAGCAGTTGCGTCACCACTTTGTGGTGAAGGTTCTTGTGGGTTTGACTCTGCCAGAGTTTGACCTTCAGCAACAGCAACAACAGGATCTTCTATCAGAGTTTGTGTGCCTGCATCAAAATTTTGATTGGATGGTTCTTGTGTGGCAGGGGCATTAACAGCTTTTTCAACCCTTTGAGCTGAAGGTTTTTGTGGTCTGTACCCCTAATCTAAGTTGGCTTCATTTGCTGAAAATGAGGCTTCTATTGAACTTTGATCAATAGGTTCTTGTGTGCCTGGCCTTTCATAGACTACTATTTCACTTTGAGAAGCAGGTTCTTGTGTTTCGAGGCCGAAAGAAACCTTCTTTTTCTTCCTTTTAGTAAATAGCTTTGAAGTGCTAAAGACTGGAGATTGTTGAGATTTTTGAGCAGCCATTTCTCTCTTTACTTCCTCAACTAACTCCTTTACTCTTTCATAGAAAATCTCCTTGATTATTGGTTGAGGAGAGTGGACAAGAGAATCAGAGATTATAACTGGAGTAGCATCCATTTCAGCCAATTCATCATTTTTTTTCTCTATTGGCATTTTCATCATCACCATCTACCTCAATTCCACCGATGTTACTATTTATTTGGTCAGGCAATGCAGAGTCACCAGACTTTATAACATCATCAGAGTTTTGTGGATCTAAGGCTTTAACTGGATCAGTGTTTAGCTGATCAGAATTTAGTAGATCAGAGTTTAAAGCTTTGACCAACCTTCTCCTTTTCTTTGCAGGCTCTGAGATAGGATTAACATGAAATTGCTTCATGTAAGAAGCAGGAGGAACATCAGAGGCTGATTTAACAGATTTCTTCAATGGAAATACAAAACCTTCATTACTGTTATCAAAGTTTGTATTTTCATCAATTAATTTCCTTTTTTCTGGAGTAGACTCTGAAACTGATTTGCCCTTTTTCTTGAGGCATGATCCCTGTGCTTGTGAGGTGTGTTTTATAACTGAAGTCTTTTGGGAGACAACAAAGGTTGACAGAGTTTGTGTATTAGTGTTTGGCGGGAGACTTGGGTTAGAACCAGATTGGGCTAAACTCTAATTCTCAGTCACTGACAGAAACTCCCTCCCAGACACAGTAGGCATTCTCTGATTTAGAAGAAGCCTGGCCCGTGTGGGATAAAATAACTGAGGCAACATACCTTCATTGTCTTTCTTGACATCCTTCCTTGTCAAGTCAGTAAAAAGCCTTTTATTCATGCTAAAACTAGGCAAACTCTTGTCATTGTCAAAATTAACATCAGAAATTAAATGACTGAAAATCAACTGTAAAAATTTAGCATAGTATATAGTATGTTCATCATCACTAATTTTACTAGCTATCTGCCTAATTAACAAACAAGGAAAATTAAAATACAGATTATGGGTCAGAGAATACCCAATTTGTTGAGAGAGTTATGGGATGGCATCAAAATTGGTGCACTTGACAGTAAAAGCCCTAGTAACACAATCAAAGAAGAAACTACATTCTCTTCACAGATGTGGCCTTGTGAGACTCCCCAGTTTTGATAGGCTGCCTCCACAGCCTATTTCTTAAAAGAATTCTCTTATATGTTCATCATTAACAATATCATCATAAACAGCCACTTTAGGAAGGTGAAAGGCTTGACGAACTACATCTGAAGTTATAGAGTGGCGGTCATTGCATTGGAAAGTAATGACGGGCTCCTCATTGTCACCATCATCATTGAATTTAGCAGTTGACCAAATCTTGGTTAGTGTTTGGGCAGAGATTACTTCGGGTTCTTGAAGAGCATACCCAATACTGCTTTGAATGAGAAAATCCTGAACAACATGCAACTTTCTAGGTGTTTCTTATTTACGCGAAAAAGTAGTGTAGTTAGTAGCATCAAATGTGTAGTTCTTGAAGGAAAGATCCTTAGACGCCATTGATACATAGATATACAGGTATAAGATATTAGGATTTTGAGAATACGAGAGATAGATAGAGAGAATAAGTGACAGATGATGATTCAAAGTAAGAATATGAATGAATTAACCTATCCCCTCTCAATAGATTATAACCTGTAGTGGGACACATGGAAGGATATGATTTGTTGAGTAATGAGTAGTGCAATTCTCAAAATACAGCGTATGCGTGTGTATTTGTGTATAAAGATGAAGCATTTTTCGTGACAGACACGCGCAATAAGGATTACTCCAATTAGAGATTAACAAATATGACGTCATATAATTAAATATGATGTCATAAATAAAATAATCAATAATAACTCAGAGTTTATGTAAAATAAGATCAGAGATTAGACTTTTCATTAATCAGAGTTTGTTGCATCCTCTAACAGAGTTTACCACATACTCTGACAGAGTTTACCATAAACACTGATAGCTTGAGATCATCAAAGATTAGGTACTCCAAAGGTCAGAGTTTACTTCATTCTCTATCAGAGTTTACCACAGTCTTTAACAGAGTTTACCATAAATATTGATTATGTCTGCTAATTGCTATTTGGAGTTGAACCACTTGTTACCATTCCCAATTCAGAAAACAATCTTGTAAAAGTTTCTTCACACAGAGGTTTTGTGAATATGTCTGCTAATTGTTGATCTGTTGGAACAAAATACATTTCAATTGTTCCTTCCATGACATGTTCCCTTATGAAATGGTATCTAATGCTAATATGTTTTGTTAGAGAATGTTGAACTGGATTTCCTGTCATTGCAATAGTATTTTGATTATCACAATAAACAGGAATTTTTGTAAAGTTCAAACCATAGTCTAACAACTGATTTCTCATCCATAAAATCTGAGTACAACAGCTTCCTGCAGCTATATATTCTGCCTCTACTGTTGATGTTAAGATTGATTTCTGCTTCTTGCTAAACTATGAGACAATTATTCCACCTAGAAATTGACAACTCCCACTAGTGCTTTTCCTCTCTATTTTACATCATGCAAAATTAGCATCTGAATAGCCTATAAGTTTAAAGTCAGATTCTCTAGAGTACCATAAACCAAGATTGATGGTGCCCTTGAGATATTTAAAAATTCTTTTAACAACAATCAAATGTGGTTCCCTTGGATTGACCTGAAATCTAGCACATAGACAGGTTTTAAACAAGATATCTAGTCTATTAGCAGTCAAATAAAGAAGTGAACCAATCATACCTCTGTATTTTGTTATTTCTACAGGCTCACCGGTATCTTGATCCAGCTTGGTTGCAGTAGCCATAGGAGTTGTAGCAGATGAAAAATCTTGCATTTGAAACTTTGTGAGTAGATTTCTTAAATATTTTGTCTGACTTATGAAAATGCCTTCATCAATCTGTTTCACTTGCAAGCCTAAGAAATAGATCATCTCTCCCATCATACTCATTTGATACCTGGACTGCATTAGCTTTGAAAATCTTTCACAGAGTTTCTCATTAGTAGATCCAAATATAATATCATTAACATATATTTGAACCAATAATAAGTCCCTGCCTTGAGTTCTATAAAACAAGGTTTTATCAATTGTACCTCTTGTGAAATTACTTTCAAGTAGAAATTGAGCCAGTGTTTCATACCAGGCTCTAGGAGCTTGCTTGAGTCCATATAAAGCTTTATCCAACTTGTATACATGATTTGGATACTTGGGATTCACAAAGCCAGGAGTTTTTCAACATATACCTCCTCCTTAAGCTCACCATTCAAAAATGCACTTTTAACATCCATTTGGTATACTTTAAACTTCTTGTGTGCAGCATTAGCAAGAAAGATTTTAATTTCTTCAATTCTAGCTACAGGTGCAAAGGTTTCATCATAGTCAATACCTTCTTATTGAGAGTAGCCTTTCACAACTAGTCTTGCTTTGTTCCCTGTTGAAAGGTAGAGTGTCTAAACTTGTAACAATATAACTAATGTAACTCAACTAAAAGAAAAGATACTTAACTGGAAGACAATCAAGAACATGAAGCCATAAAGAAATCAATATTAAATGAAGACAATGTAATTGATACAATTCAACATGTTAACTATGATCAAACAAAAGAAAAAGTCATTGAAAGAAGTTCAAGACAGAGTTGTTCATGCCTCAGGGATTTGTAACTTAAAAGTTCGAGATCATAACTATTAGTATCAATAAGACTAATTGATTCCAAGTGAATAAGAAGGAAAGCAATAATTGGAAAGCCATATTACTAATTGAATATGGTAATCTATTCAAGAAGAAGAGACACTATCAAGACTAGTCACCTATGAATCAGACCATTGCATCAAGTGTCAGGACATTGATAGCAAGTTTATGTCAGTAATAGAGATCCAGGTGCAAGAGCTTGTTGAAGAATATGGAAGACATAAAGAAATGTTCGAGATGACCAAGTAGAATATTCCTATGTAGAAATTCTACTTAAATGTTCGAGATAGCCAAGTAGAA